>OX392499.1:22532839-22732839 GCA_947623375.1 Apotomis capreana
TTTTCCCCACAGTATACCAGACGAACACTGGGTCACGGAGGGCGTGCGCTCCCACCCCCTAGTAAAGGACTGCCTCAATGACGTCACCACCAAGTACATGGAGTACATCAGCGAGAGTGTGGCGCCGTCTTTACGCGCCGTCAACAAGAGCGCCGCCATTCGCACAGTCTATAGTGCCATGCACGGCGTCGGGTACAACTACGTGGTGAAGGCCTTTGAGACTGCTAACTTGATGGTACGAAAGCGAATATTCTTTAGTTGTTTTATTTAGTAGGAAAACAATTTTCTAACCTCAGAATTTATAGTTACTTAAGAGTGCACCAACGCAACTACGTGAAGGCTTTTGATATGGGCAATTTGAAGGTTAATTCGATGTATTGGATTTTTCTGTCAGTAAGATCGAATGCACAGATGATGAATGATCTACTGGCCACGGACCATCTCTAACATAAGGTTATGGGAGCTGAGCGGCCAAAATCCTATCGCTAAGGAAATACTTCTTCGGAAGTGGCGCTGGATAGGTCACGTACTGCGAAGACCTGACAACCATCTTTCCAAACAAGGTCTGACGTGGCAAGTGTCCGGTAGAAGAAGACTCGGTCGTCCTCGCACCACTTGGAGACGCACAGTCAACAAAGAGGCGGCGTCAACCGGCCTCGACTGGAAGAAACTCGAGGAAGCAGCGCAGGATCGGCGTCAATGGAAAATCCTTCTGAGAGCCCTATGTCCCTGATGAGGGATAACAGGATACCATCATCATCATCATCATCATCATCATCAAGATCGAATGCAAACAAGCTCTCGCAAACGGGCTGCTAAGAGTTGTTTGTCGTCGATTGTTTTAAACTTCGTACATAACTTAATTTCCATTCGAAGCGATTAGATTGATATAAATGTATTTCTGACTAGGCATCATTTTGTTCACGTTTGTTTCAGGCACCGATAAGCGTATCGCAGCAGCAAGACCCCAACCCTGACTTCCCGACCGTAGTGTTCCCCAACCCCGAGGAACTAGAATGCTTGGAACTAAGCAAGAAGCTGGCAGAGGAGACCGGGGCGAGACTGGTTCTGGTCAACGACCCCGACGCTGACAGGCTGGCCGTAGCGGAGTTTGATAATATGTAGGTGATAATAGGGCTTATACTGGATAACACTAGTCCGATAAGTATTGCCTTTAAAACCAAGTTTGGTTAACCACTCGTATGCTTAGGCAAGGATCCGTGTGGAATATATATGAATGTTATCTAAAACTGTTAAAGTTGGGGCTTGGGTTGGGCTGACAGCTTAATCCTGGTGAATTAATCAACATAATGTTCTATGCCTTTGAGTGATTGAAGTAAACTGTTTTTTACTCGTTGTTTAATACGCGATCAGGCAAAGGATTTCATTATTGAACTCACGTGATCTCTTTCAGTACAAATGCATGGAAAGTGTTCTCTGGCAACGAAATAGGGGCTCTGCTCGGCTGGTGGCTACTGCGACAGACGACGGGCAACGTGGAAGATATTTACGTGATCACAAGCATCGTCAGCTCCAAGATGCTGAAGGCCATCGTCAAGGGGAAAGGGCAGTTCGTGGAGACACTGACCGGCTTCAAGTGGATGGGTGAGTGTTGAGTCTATCGTAACCAACAACCAATGAGCAATCATAATGGAGGGCTCTGCTCCGCTGATGGCTACTGGGACGGACGGCAGACAACAGAGAAGACAACTAGGTGATCACCAGCATCCTCAGCTCCAAGATGCTGAAGGCCATCGTCAAGGGGAAAGGGCAGTTCGTGGAGACACTGACCGGCTTCAAGTGGATGGGTGAGTGTTGGGTCTATCGTAACCAACAACCAATGAGCAATCATAATGGAGGGCTCTACTCCGCTGATGGCTACTAGGACGGACGGCAGACAACAGAGAAGACAACTAGGTGATCACCAGCATCCTCAGCTCCAAGATGCTGAAGGCCATCGTCAAGGGGAAAGGGCAGTTCGTGGAGACACTGACCGGCTTCAAGTGGATGGGTGAGTGTTGAGTCTATCGTAACCAACAACCAATGAGCAATCATAATGGAGGGCTCTGCTCCGCTGATGGCTACTGGGACGGACGGCAGACAACAGAGAAGACAACTAGGTGATCACCAGCATCCTCAGCTCCAAGATGCTGAAGGCCATCGTCAAGGGGAAAGGGCAGTTCGTGGAGACACTGACCGGCTTCAAGTGGATGGGTGAGTGTTGAGTCTATCGTAACCAACAACCAATGAGCAATCATAATGGAGGGCTCTACTCCGCTGATGGCTACTGGGACGGACGGCAGACAACAGAGAAGACAACTAGGTGATCACCAGCATCCTCAGCTCCAAGATGCTGAAGGCCATCGTCAAGGGGAAAGGGCAGTTCGTGGAGACACTGACCGGCTTCAAGTGGATGGGTGAGTGTTCAGTCTATCGTAACCAACAACCAATGAGCAATCATAATGGAGGGCTCTACTCCGCTGATGGCTACTGGGACGGACGGCAGACAACAGAGAAGACAACTAGGTGATCACAAGCATCGTCAGCTCCAAGATGCTGAAGGCCATCGTCAAGGGGAAAGGGCAGTTCGTGGAGACACTGACCGGCTTCAAGTGGATGGGTGAGTGTTGAGTCTATCACATAATAGTCCAAATGATACAATTATTTTTAGTGATTGTAGGAGACAGAATGTGAGCACGTCTACCCCGAAAAAATCTAGAATTGAAACCATTAGGCCCAGAAAACTGGAATCCCCATTAATTAAATCGTCTCAAGCATCGGACCTAACTTATATACCCCCCTACCTTGATCCTCAACAGTCGCGGAAACTATGTATCATTAGTAGTAATAATAACAACTCGGTGCTCAGGACGGCCGAGAATACTTTTAATGCAGCAAGCATATGTCACTATCTTATCCCTCACGGCGGGGCATTACGACTGTTAGAGGGTATAGATAGCAAGATTGAAGGTTTTACTTTACAGGATTTTTGTATTATTCTTATTGGACATGAGGATTTTTATACTACTCATGATTATCAAAAAATTGTAGCCTCGATAAGGGAAAAACTTATGCACATAAAAAACACAAATGTAATTATTTGCACCCCTTCATTCAAACTAAGGAATCATTGTTATTTATTCAATAAAAGAATCGAGCTATTCAATAACCTATTATATACAGATATCTCAAAACATGAATATGCATATATGTTGGATTCCAGTAAAAACCTAAAATATTCATATAGTTTGTTTTGGAGAGGGACTGGGCATATAAACAACAAAGCACTGTCAATTATTTTTAAAGACCTAAAATATTATGTATCTGAACTTGGACACAATTATACCACCAGTACTTCGCAGTCGGGTAAGGTATTGAATGCCGTTACTGATTTTAACTTATTACCTAAAAGTCAAGAAAAACCAAGCTGCAGTGTCTCTTTTTTAGATCCGAGTCATCCCCTCCTAAATACGTCTTAAATGAATTTCATCCAAAATTATGTATTTACTATCAAAACCTATGCGGTGTTGCAAACAAAAGGGATGAACTAGAATTGTACCTACATAATCTTCCTGGTAGAAAACACTATGTCTGTATTAGTGAACATTTTCTAAATACTATCTCTGCCCCTCTTTTCACTCTAACAGAATACAATCTCGCCACTTTCAATACTAGGACAAGAAAAAAAAGAGGAGGTACTCTAATTTTAGGTCATATAGATAGAAAATGTGACGAACTTTCAATTTGTAAAAAATTATATATTGAGGAATGTTTCGAGGTCTGTGGAGCGAAGGACTCTGTTACAGATGTAAATGTATTATGTTGTTATCGAAATCCAGTTGATGCGAATTTTAATGTATTCATGTACCAGCTTGAACAGCTCCTAGAACACTTCATTAGCAAAAAATGCATTATCAGTGGTGACTTCAATGTGGATTTGTTGAGGGAGAATAATAAAACATTGGAGTTTTTATCGCTGCTTGCAGCTTATAGTTTTAGGCATCTCATCTCGAAGGCTACTTTTGTACGAAATGACTCACTATCATGCCTGGACAACATTTTGACAAACTTACCCGAATCCTGCGTGGCTCCTATTACGATCGACCATAATGGCCTGGCCGATGGTCATGCTGGTATTTCGAGCGGCTTTGCAGTTCAAGAAAACCGTAATCATAATAATAAAATTGTATGGAAAATGGTTAGGAAGCTAAATTCCACCGGTAAATTAAAATTTAGACAAAAAATTATGGCTGAAAACTGGGTTGACATAGGAGTAAACACCTTCATACAAAAATTTAACAGGTTGTTCGGAGAGAGCTTCAAGAAAAAGAAAGTTAAGTTACCTTCAAAGAACGGTAACAGAGTAAAATGGGTAACTAAAGGTATACGAGTTTCGAGTACCATGAAGCGCGTTCTCACAACCCATAAAACTTCTATATCCAACTCAATAGATAGCTACCGTAAGAAGTATGTAACGATTTTTAAGCGAGTGATTAGGCACGCTAAAAGACTTGCAGTACAAAGCCAAATTGAAAAAGCAAAGGATTCTTCGAAGGAGATATGGAAGATCGTCCACAAACATTACAATGTTAAGGGAATCCAACAAAAAAGGGAAAATCTGCATCTAGAAATTGTCGATGAAAATGACCCAAAAGTTGTAGTTAACTGCCCAGAAGATGTGAGTTCTATCTTCTCAAAACAATTTTCTCAAAGTAATACCACACAGGATACTTCAAAGGAAGCACTCTTTTTATTACAAACTAATGTTGCTAGGATACAAAATGATATGTTTCTTGATCCAGTAAATTCGGTAGAGGTTAAATATATAGTCAAAAATTTTAAACCCAAAACTTCGAGTGGATATGACGAAATTCCTATATCTATCATCAAAGAAAACATTGACATACTTGCCGAACCATTAGTATATTTATTTAATGAATGCCTAGAGTCCAGCACATTCCATGATCAGTTTAAAGTTGCAAAAGTCCTGCCTGTGCATAAGAAGGGGTCTAAAAAAGACTCAAAAAATTACAGGCCTATTTCTCTCCTGCCAACACTATCGAAACTGCTGGAAAGAATCATTAAGGACAGACTGATAAAGCACCTTTATCTTTACAATATTATAAGTGAGAGACAGTTTGGCTATCAAAAAAGCAAGGGCACGAATGAAGCCATTACCACACTGCTCGAGGATATAGTCTCTCTACTTAATAATAAAAAGAAAGTGGCAGGGCTATTCCTTGATCTGAGTTCTGCTTTCGACACAGTCGATCACAATATCTTGCTTAAAAAGATGGAACATTATGGCATAAGAGGGAGAGTATTATCACTCTTCCAGTCCTATCTTCGAAACAGACAGCAGTTCGTTGAAATAAAATGGGTTCAAGACGATAAAGAAACAGTTCACAGATCCAAGATTACCAAATCAGAAAGAGGAGTTCCACAAGGTTCCATACTAGGTCCAATATTTTTTATAATTTTTATCAATGACCTAATACCGTATATGCGTAACCTTGCTCAGAACACTAAACTGGTGGTTTTCGCTGATGATACAAATGCCATCGTATCTGCAGAGAACATTGAACAGTTAAATGACAGTGTCAATTTCGCTTTAGAAGCTTTAAATACGTGGTTCAGCTCAAACAACCTAAGGCTGAACTGCACTAAAACAAATGCAATGCTATTCAAAACCACTGCAAGAAACAATGACTGTCTACAAATTTCATCAAATGATACAGCAATCGAACAAGTAGATTCAGTAAAATTTCTAGGTGTCTGGATTGACTCAAGTTTAAATTGGAAAAAAGAGCTGTTTTCAATAGTGCATTCCATTAGTTCCGCTTGTTATGCACTCAGAAACCTCCGGGATGAAGTGAAGTTGTCTCAATTAAAGATGGTTTACTATGCTTTGGTCGAGTCCAAGTTACGATATAGCATCAAGTTCTGGGGAAACAGCTATCTGTATAACATCAATTCCGCCTTTGTTGCTCAGAAAAGGGCAATTAGAACTATTGTTCGGATACCTCAGACAACATCGTGTAAGGCCTATTTTTCTGAGTTAGAGATCCTTACGGTACCCAGCTTATACATTCACGTGGTTCTTTGCGATTTGGTTAAATATCTTGGCTGCATAGAAACGCCAGAAGAAAGACAAGCGCGCCTAGCCACAAGGAGAAAAGACTTGCCTCGAACGATAGATGCCAGACTTAAGGTGGTGAAGCATTCTTCGGGTTTCCAGTCCATTGCTCTTTTTAATAGGTTACCGTTAGAATTGAAGACAGTGACAAGTGTCAACATATTTAAAAATAAACTGAGATCTTTCTTGCTGATGAAGTGTTTTTATTCGGTTGATGAGTTCTATCAGCATGGAAATCCCAACAACTGAAAAATATGTACTTATAGTAATAGTAGTTATGCTAATTATTTGATAAAGTGGACATCATCAGTACCTGTAATTAATTAATTATTAATATTTGTTAAATTATTTAAATGTTGACATTTTAACTATTGTATATTTCATTATCTAATTTTATTTGATTTTATTGAGTATAGTTGTTTAATTTATTGTTATTGTAATTTTTTTTATTAATTTGATTTCAAACGCAATGTAAATTGTTAAATGAATAAATACTTATGACTTATGACTTATGACTTATCGTAACCAACAACCAATGAGCAATCATAATGGAGGGCTCTACTCCGCTGATGGCTACTGGGACGGACGGCAGACAACAGAGAAGACAACTAGGTGATCACCAGCATCCTCAGCTCCAAGATGCTGAAGGGGAGGGGGTGGTTTGTGGAAACGCTGACCAGATTCAAGTAGATATGTGAGTGCGAAACAATGAGCGCTATGCTGGTCTAGTAACTGTGCCAGACACTAATTAACTACGAAAATGTTACATGTGTATGATCAACAGAATAACCAGTAAATAAATAAATAAATATCAGACAACCTCACACAAATCGATCTAGTCCCAAATTAAGCTCAAGAGCGCTTGTGTTATGGGTACTAGACGTCGATATGCATATACTTATATAGAGAAATATATATATTCTTAAATACATAGAACAACCACGACCCAAGCACAAATATTCGAGTTCATCACACAAATATTTGCCCTGGCCGGGATTCGAACCCGGGACCGCCGGCTCAGTAGGCAGGTGTCGAAAAACTGAGCCAACCGCGTCGTCGAGTGACAAGATACTGAAGGACAAGAAGGGAGAAGTTAGTTCGTGGAGATAGTATTTTCTCACATGTTGTCAACTGACTGTTTTTATTTGAAAAGAAAAAAAGAAACAAATTGGGCCTTACGTTGAATACTTGTTAAACCACCTCGTATTATTTGTGCAGGCAACACAGCTCTGCTCCTGATGCAGCAAGGCAAGAGACCGCTGTTCGCGTTCGAGGAGGCTATCGGGTACATGTGCTCGCCTCGCGTCCCGGACAAGGACGGAGTCTCCGCTGCTGTCCACGTAAATATCTCAGCCACAGACCACCCCCACTAGACGGAGCATGTAAGGCACATGTAAGGCGACCCGCGCGCACCAACGATATGGTACGGCAGAACATTAAAGTATCAACACGGCGGCCACCGTTTAGTTGCGTCCATGTTTATGAGGTCTCTCTACACCACTTAACACTACAATTTACCATGTTATTTATTTAATTTCTTTTTTCGTTGACGTACGCATGGATCATAAACATGGACGCAACTAAACGGTGGCCGCCGTGTTGATACTTTAATGTTCTGCCGTACCATATCGTTGGTGCGCGCGGGTCGCCTTACATGCTCCGTCTAGTGGGGGTTGTCTGTGATCTCAGCACATTGGGGCATTATCACGGTTTAGGCGCAAGTAGGAGGAGGTCCGTCAGTAGGAGCGGTCTGTGGCCTCCGCCCACCGCCTATGCTGTAGGCGCCAAACACATGCATAGGCTATTATCGCGGCGCGCGGCGCGTAGTGAGCCCTGCTTGTTTTTGTGAAGATCCAGGCGGATATTTACGGCCCGAGCTCGGTCCTTATTATTCTCCTATTATTTTTAAATTTTCTTTCCTTGTAAGTAGAGTCTTAACTATAAAATCCATGTAAATATACGATCGATTTTCCATTAACGGTAACGTTTCAGGTGGCGACCCTCGCTTCCCATCTATACTCGTCAGGTTCATCGCTGGTCGAGCAACTGCAAGCGTTGTACCGGGAATACGGCTACCACGTGTGCCTCAATGGCTACTTCATCTGCCACGAGCAATCCACCATACACGAGATATTCACCAGGATCCGGAACTACGAGGGGCCCGGCAAGGTATTATGCAGTTATGCTTTTTTGTTGACGGTATCACATCAAAAGAGACGCATTGCAGACACGATTGGTCTAATGCCGTAACTAGCTTATTATTAAACGCCTTGCCCCTATAACTGGGCCCTTTGGAAAAAATCTCGCTCCCCAGGGTCTGCGCTCTGTGCCTGGGCACTGTTGGCATCGCCCTATTTACGCCTCTGGATTCGCCTTAACCCATAGGTAATTGTTACTTTAAGGGTTTTAAAATCAACATGGGATTTTTTTTCAGTATCCGACGAAAGTGGGACCTTGCGAAATAGTATCAGTGAACGACTTTACAGCCGGCATCAAAATCCCCGAAGAGAATAATGATAATCGCCATTTAAGTAAGTATTTAGCAAAAATAGTAATCAATTAATTATTACTAGCTTATATCAGTCCGCTACAGACATGCAACATTCTGACGGCGCCCGATCGAATTCGAGTTGCGATTTTTCTCTAACAGTCACTAGTTATACTGCATTTACTGATAAGATAAGCGGTATCCACGTACCATTAATCAACCAGATGAAGTTTTCAACGCAGGTTTATACTAAGTAATATTGCCTTGCAGCATAATGGATGTTATTATGTAACATTTACCTGTTGGTACCAGTGTGAGAGCACCACAGAGTTATAAGAGCTATTATTGTGCTTAACTAATGTTAACCTAATCTGTAGCATCTTGTTTGGCAGATGTCGTGGGCACAGGATTGGACCAGGACTACACGAGCGGCGAGATGGTGATGATGCAGTGCCGCAACGGGCTGGGGGTCATCGTCCGCACTAGCGGCACGGAGCCCAAGCTCAAGTATTACACCGAACTCAAGGCTGACAATGTCAAGTAAGTAATGTGACAATATGCATGCCGTTTGTGTCAAAAGAATAAAATAATAATTACCCTTTTAATAAATTGTACTGGGGACATTTTTCCTGTGTCAACATCATGCACAAATTGTTTAATCTTCGTATCCCAGGCAATCAGGCAAAACAGACATTCACGGAATGGACGTTACAGAAGCTAGACATTCACGGAATGGACGTTACAGAAGCTAGACATTCACGGAATGGACGTTCGAAGCAATAGACTTAAGAGTATACTGGGCATATCAGGAACTGGACCTAAGAGACCGAAAGGAAGATTTTATGAAGGTGTTTATGGGCGACGGTAATCGCTTTCCATCAGGCGATACGTTTGCTCGTTTGCCCCCTATGACTTATACATAAAAAACCGGTCAAGTGCGAGTCGGACTCGCGCGCCAAGTGTTGCGTACAAACACTTTCCATACTTAAGTGGTTAAGTTAAGTTTGCACCTGGTATGTATAGCGCCCCATACAAATGAGGTGCAAAGTTAACGCACCAATGCCGTTTGTTGTATGGGAGCCCCCCTTAAATATTTATTTTGTTTTATTTTTAGTATTTGTTGTTATAGCGGCAATAGAAATACATCATCTGTGTAAATTTCAACTGTAGCATCACCGTTCTTGAGATACAGCCTGGTGACAGACGGGCGGACGGACAACGAAGTCTCAGTAAAAGGGTCCCGTTTTTACCCTTTGGGTACGGAACCCTAAAAAGATGAATTAGCCTTTTCGACGCAGCGTCAAACGTAGAAGTCGCCGCCATTACACAAACTCAAATCGAGTTTTGAACGGTCCCAATCGATGCATTCGTATAGAAGTCGAAATTCAAAATCCAAAAATCTCGTTGGACTCTTACGAGCGTAGCTGGATGTCCTGTGGCCAACACATATATTAGAAGGAACAAAGTGGTCATAAATATCGGAACATGCATGCACTGTAACGCTCTAACAAAAAGAGCAGCATGGAACGACCATATCAACCTGGAAATAAATCCTACTGCCCCAATACTCGCCTGTGTCTACTAAGTAATACGGGCAAAAAAAAAAGTTCAATAATACATGGAGTCCTAGGTCCGAGCCTCATTTTTTAAATCATGATTGTTACTTTTTTTTTGCAGGGAACAAGAACAGATAAACGCAAAACTGAAGGTGATGGTAAAGGAGTTCATGGAAGAGCTGCTCCAACCGCGCAAACATGGACTAATAGGTGAAATCGCTTAAAGATAACCAAAGTATAATTCATTATATTTATATTTTATTGTCATGTTATAAACGATTCAAGCATTCCGTGTAAGTATTTGGCAAATGAATCATTATTTTTAAGTAAAGATAAACTTGTTGTAAACCTTTCAATATTTATTTGAATAATTCAATCTACTAACTTATACTTACTTAGTATTAAATTGTAAAATATTTCGATAATAGTAAATCCCTGAAGCGACAACAATTTAGGGTCAATCAACTTTTTTGTGTGGCTTATTGCCATGGTGATGTCCCCTGGGTTACTCTTTAAAACTACGAGTTTTGGTGGCAATATTCAACAAAAATATTGTAATTACAGCAGTTGTAAGCCCATTCTTATTTAGAATATCTCTTGAAAATACCAATATTATATTTTATCAACACTTTTCTAAGAAGTTTAATCAAATCACCATTGTCTCCTGGGTGATGGGACAGAATAACAAGAAAAAGTTGATCCACCCTTTAAACGCATTCACTGATGCATTTACTTTTGAGTGTGCGAAATCCGCGGCGCCGCAGGCAGGGTGCTAAAGTAAAATTGATATGGAACTTAAGATTGAGAGAAGTCATTTATTTGGAACATATGAAGTAAAACATCACGAGTCACGAGAGTTTAGTCACCTGTATAACCCAACAAATAGGTTTCTAGCCCACGCCATTAGAATATTAGAATAATTGTTTTATAATTATTTCATAATACCAACAATGGAGTGTGTCATAAAGTTAATTTGTAAAAAAAACACTGTGATATACATTATATGGGTACTTATTTTTTTTTTCGCTATGGATTGAAATTTCTTATATACTTACATTTTTGATAGGACAATTATTCAATGTTCTTATAATTTTCACGTTTTATCTGCATTAGAAAGACAAAATCAGAAAATGTGATATGAGATACCGGAAAAGGTAAATTAAGTGCCTAACGTTGCTATAAACCTCAAAGTCACCCAAAATAAAAGTATCGGTACCTAATTTGATAGATATTATATTCATCATTTAATATTTGTAACATGTATACTTGCAAGCAAATACAAATATACGTTGAAAAAGTATTTTATTTGCATAATTTCATTTATCAAAGGGTCCAAACTATGTATGTACATTAGATGCCAAACATCTACTAATCCAAACAATTGCTAATTTTAATCGAGTACCTATCCTAACTACCATTTTCACTTTGTAGGATCCGTCAATTATCGTCAGCTATATCGAAACATGACGATACGAAAAAACGATGCAAGAGATCCGCTTCTCCGCTATCCTTATATCTTTCCGCGTCCTTGCATATTGATTATAATAAGAGTATGTTCTGGTACGTTCAATCCTCTTCCGCGGCCGCGGCTGCTGCGGCCGCGGCCGCCGCCGCCGCCGCCTCCTGTTCCGCCAGTTCGGCCTCGATTCGCAATCTTTCTCGTTCTTCCAAACTCGCCTTGATAAGCTCGTCTAACTCCGGGCTTAAGATAACTGACAGTCCTTCGATTATCGGCACCTGGAATTATATAAAAAAAATATTAAAATTCCTATTGATATTAATTATAGCTCTGATTCCTTCATCAAATCGGAACAATGTTCATTATAAAATGTCGCAATGGATGCATTTTATAATTATTAGGTAAGGCAGTATTTTTAGGGTTCCGTACCCAAAGGGTAAAAACGGGACCCTATTACTGAGACTTCGCTGTCCGTCCGTCCGTCCGTCCGTCCGTCCGTCTGTCACCAGGCTGTATCTCAAGAACGGTGATAGCTAGACACTTGAAATTTTCACAGATGATGTATTTCTATTGCCGCTATAACAACAAATACTAAAAATGAAATAAAATAAATATTTAAGGGGGGCTCCATACAACAAACTTGTTATACCTATATATACATATATATAGGTACGGAACCCTACATGCGCGAGTCGGACTCGCACTTGCCCAATTTTTTTTATTTACGTTAGTATTAATTTTAATTTTCAGGAAAGGCTATTTTTACAATACATTTACTACATAAAAAGTAAAATACAATAAAGTAATTACAATAGAATATGAATACATTTACAAAAAACTTAACCAAAGGGGTGCCACCGGCAGCGGGTGAGGGCCCAGCCTACGGTGGTGTCGGGCCTTTGAGTATAAAACCAATGGAGATGCCATGGGCAACCAACCCCCTTTGGCAAAGTACATTGGTCAACTGTTTCTGTTGATTTGACAACTTAGTCTCTTCACCGCAGTTTTCCTTCGCTCCGTGTCGCGATGACATTTCTCTCGAAAAATGGTGACTTGTGCAATATTTTTTTCATATCTTCTCTTCTGTGCGTGTTTACCTCGCCCCCCGGTAAAATTGGCGAAAAAATTTGCTCGAGTTTATATTATGGTTTTGGTATCTCCATTGGGGTCTATACTGAAATTGTCGGGATGCTGAGAGAGAAACTTTCTGACGATGCGCGCCGTGTCCGAGTACTGCCTTCTGAATCTGAACCTTGATGATTGGTAATTTTATTAATTATGTTTTTCGAAAAAATCAATCATTTTTAAGCGACACTTGCCTATTTAGGACATGAGCCGGGTAGGCATAGGCTATACCTAGGTATTTTAATCTTAACGAGTATACCTAAACTTTTGAATACTATTGTGACTTACTGTCGAAAATATAGTTGTCGATCCGTCCCATTGCACCACATGGCTTCCAAGAATCTGGGTAGCAGGAGCTATGGTGGGGAAAATATTTCCTAGCATCCTGTAAAAATACGCTCGAAATAATAAACATATATGCAATGCGTCCTTATAAGGCTTTTATCAGTTTTACCACACCATTTGACCAGCTGACCCCCATCCCATGTCGTTGAGTTCGGGAGGTCGTTTCAAGCCACGATCAAATCGATGGATAGACCAGTGAGCCCATGGGCGTCGCCAAGGGGGGGCAGGGGGGGGGGGGGGGGGCAGCTGCCCCCCCCCCCCCCCCCCTAGAGATCCAAAAATATGTCCAGTCACTTGACTTGTCTGATCGATCATTCTTGCACATCGAAACTCAAATGAATTCAGTACCAGGCCAGGTCAGGGGCTAAAGGAAGATCGTTGGGCTACCGTCAGTAAAGCTCACGGAAAGTGACTCTACGAAACGAGTGGCGACGTGTCTCACACTGACGGGTTACACTTTGTAGAGAGTACCGAAGAAGAACTGGTCTATAAAACAGCATAGGTACTAAAATAAAATAATAGAACTACTCTAGTGGCTTTGTGAGCTGAAGACCTCGCGAGTTTGTTCCGAAATTACTGAAATTTGTTTTTCTTTACGTTTCCAGTCCCATTACTACCCGTCATTTTGACAAGATATGCGACCGGTAGGCGAGAACATACGAAAATACGAAAGAATGTTTGGCCAAGTTGTAACGGAGATGCTTCACTCGCTCGGTTGATGAAGCTTTGTGATTTTGCGGTCTATTGGGCAACCTTGAGTCTTTACTCGTCGCGTCCAGCCAGTGGATCTTCGGTTCGTGGCAAGATCTTTCGGTCCCATGACTCGTGATTTTCCGCACTTGCATCAAAATGTATTAATTGAATGATTGTTTTTCAATTTACGTTTTTTTTTTTATTTATTTTACTCGCTGCGCTCGCGTTAATTTTCATCTAGATTTATTTTGATCCTTCCTCTCGAAAAATGTCACGTTACGCTCGCGTTTGATCTGACCATAAGTATTATTAACCGTCCCCTTCCAAAAAATTGTCGCGCTCGCTACGCTCGCGTTTTATCTGTCTATAAGTATTATTAATCGTCCCCTTCCAAAAAATGTCGCACTCGCTACGTTCGCGTTTGATCTGAATAAGTAAGTATTATTAACCGTCCCCTTCCAAAAAATGTCGCGCTCGCTACGCTCGCGTTTTGTCTATCTATAAGTATTATTAAACGTCCCCGTTCAAAAAAATTCGCGCTCGCTACGCTCGCATTTCCATCTCCGTATATTATAATTTATAACCATTATGATTATGAATGTAAACCGAAATCCACTTCTACTTTTATGTGCTGGGTGCAGCCTCCTATCCTCTAGCAAGGCTGTACCTTCCTTCCTTTTTTCCTCATTCTGCATTTATATCAACTTGCCCCCCCCCCCCCCCCTGGACCTTCGGCTGGCGACGCCCTTGGTGAACCTATGATAACTGACGCTCACTCACTCACATACTTGTTAAAACCTGACAGATGTTTTGTCATTTATTTATCGCGTGATGAATGTAACCATCATATGCCTCATATGCCCGCTGGTGTTCTCTAGGGTTTAATTTGCATAAAAAAAGTCAACAAATGTTTGCCTTACTCGTAAAGCGGTATACAGGTGTCATTTAAGAACTGCATCTCGAGGTTAGGGATGGCACACTTGTCATCCGCCATGATGAGAGGCTTCTGCGGGCCTTTCTCCAAGTCGGCTTGGTTGAAGAACTCAGTTAACGCTTCTGCCTAGAAATCACATGTTTTGTTTTATGCCTAGGTCTATAGTTTTTGGTGCGAAAGTGTTAATCGTAATCGGCCAACGTAATGTTCGAAGCAAAGTTGTGGTGCGCTGTGTTACATACCTACAAGATTACATCCAGAAGGGTCGGATTAAGCATCTTGACGCTAATGCAAATCTAGCTAGAGACGGTGCAAGGGTTAACCTTTCCAACTACTTATGGGTTTCCTCGATGAACGCCACCTTGAATAATTCTGCGCAAACCGTATCTAGCGGAGTCCTAGAGCTCTTTAGTCCACCTTGTGGCGACCCGACCTATCCTGTGTACTAGTCATCTACACTAACATATGAAATCAGATGATAAAGCAAACTTTGTTAATAGGCTTTGTGCAACAGTCAATCAGGTTGATAACCGAGAAATATATCGTGATAACGCGACTAACAGCAGTCTTTTTCACGTTTCCCCATTCTTTCAGCTGGTCGCTTAGGTCCGCCGCATTCATCAGTAAGGCTTGCAGAGCGGCAATGTGGCTGTGGTTGCCCTCGAGGTAGTCACTCGATATCTCCTTGTATTCTTGAAAGTTTCTAAGGAAAATATGAAGAGATTTTAAGACCTGAGGCCGATGTTTAAGAGTTTAAAAGATATCCATCTAGCCTAGCATCGTGTGATTTCGCAACACGAGAACTTAGTTAAGCGTTCACGTTGCTGGTAAGCAACATGGTGCAGATTTGAGATAAGTTGTTCAGATCAGTGGCTAGGATAATATCCCGCAGCATCAACACAGGAGTCTCAGGACAAATACTCAGGAGTCTCGTCGCGGTGATGGCACCGGTTGAGAACACAGGTTTAAAGCACATTATATCGCTTCATCATGCTGTCCCTTAGCGTAAGGTCAGCCCATCATTCTGGACTGTCATCAAATTTTCACCAGTTCGGACGGTCAGTGCGGCAGAGAAGGTTACACGATCATTCGTTCGTCATTCTGACCAGGCTGATAGACTGAAATGATGTGTAACCGATGTCATGTACTCTAGGAAACACGGTACTGACTTGAAGAAGTTGTTTAGGTCTGTGGCTAATATAAAGTCACGCAGCATCAACAACGCGCGGTCATAGTCCCGCCGGGAAAGTGGCTCCAGGATGTCGCAGCCCTCCGTGTTGAGGATGCAGAAGACTTGGGCCAGGTGGTAGCGTTCCATCACACTGCCTTCACTCGCGTATAGCGCAGAGAGGGTAGTTTCTGTTCAAGGAAAAGGCTAGGGAGTAATTTATAAATATACATATTCTATAAAATATTATTATTTGTATATATAAGTACGTGGTTCAGAATACTTAGCCAGGCTGTAAGCAAAACGATTCTTCGTTCAATCGTTTATAAAATTAAACATCAAAAATCTTAAAATCTTATATTACCTACGCGGAATTAAATTACGTTCCTACCTACTTATTTGGAAATACGGCCATTATACTTACGGTCATTAATTTGAAAGCAGCTGGGTGCTCCACGGTGATCCAAATCATGAGTTAGGCAGGCAATGAAGTACATAAAGGCTTGCAGGTTACTAAGGAAGAGAAACTAACTTATATAACAGTGGAAAGGTAAGGCAACCGGTGAAAATACTGAGATAACGGTATTATTTTATAGTCCTTAGGGTTGTTTAATAACACACGAACCATCGGTATCCACTGAAAGCCACAACGAATTTAAAATTTAACTCACTTGAAAAATCCTTTCTTCACCAACTGGAAGTTAATCAGCGCAGCATAAGCCCATTGCGCGGTGCTAAAGGCATGGCACCAGTTGTGGTACGGCACGTCCCGGTAGCTCTTCCTTACATGAAGCACGAACTGGGCCACTTTCGTTAGCTTCAAGTTGAATCTAGAAGAACATCTGTTTGCATGTCCCGTTGCTACTATAACATCAGCTATCGCCTATCAACAATATGGTGCAGACGCGAGACATAAATGTACACCCTTCCCGCACCTATAATGTCTCTGTTTGACCTTGTGGTTGACTGGTAGAGAATGCCTCATGGCATTAAGTCCGCCATTTGTACTTTTACTTATGTATTTTGTGCAATAAAGTTTAAATAAATAAATAAATAAATTTATCAGACGGCAATTTTGGATTCATTGATTACCTTTGCCCAGCAGGGGGACACTTAAACAGGCTATTAATAAAATTGGTTTATCAAATTATCAACGACAGCCATCAGCACTTAAGGACACAATCTGGAATAGCATTGCAGCTTAAGAATAGATTTCGTACAATTTTTGGAACAGCAAGGACTATAGAAAATAAATATTATTTTTCTTTAGTCCTTGCTGCAAGAATTTACAAACATTTGTTTAAATTGACAATTTGACAGTTCGCAATATTCTTGGCGAATCTTTATTGCCTTCAAAACACAATTCAAGTTCGAGGCAAAAATCCTTTTAGCCTATAATATTGCGAAATGTCAAATTGTCAATAAAAAAAATAATTTAGAAAAACCGTGGTCAAGAAAAATTAAAGAGTTGCTGTTTGTAGATCCAGATTACAGCAAGGACTATAAAAAAAAATAAAAATTGTTAAGTTTCTGAATTATTACTTCCGTATAAATCCCAAGTCGCTAAACATCTTAATCACGTAACAGGGTAGCTCCCTGAGTGCTAAGCCGCGTGTGTTGAAATACAGAGACGTGAAGTCTGGGACATTGTGGTAGCCCTTACAATCGAGCACTTTGGATACCTCCGCTTCGCTCACCTGCAAATCGGAATTTCATTTGCTTTGAATTTATTTTGTCAATACGCTAGTAGTGTGATCAAATGATTTTGGCTTAGCTATACTACCTTTATATGGTACATGATCAATTCAGCAGCCAACATGTGCCTGATGTTCGCCTCCAGTATTTTCTCATACACGACCGAATATGTGATTGAAATTCCGCAGTAAACGCTGAACGATAGTGCCGACTCCTCGTCCATAGCGTCGAAGTATGGACCGCCGACCTTGTTGATTATCTGACCTACGCCGATGATGCCCCCCTGCTCACGGATCGGGAATGTGAGGCTTGTTCTAAAATGAAAGGTTAAGACATAACTACTTATAAAAACCGGCCAAGAGCATGTCGGGCCACGCTCAGTGTAGGGTTCCGTAGTTGCTCATCCTTCACAATAAACTGCTGTTTTAAGCGAGGTTTAAGTTAAGACAGATTTTAAATTTTAAGCTCTATAAAAAGGTCGTAAACGCCCTAGAAACTGTAATTACTTATTACCTTCTGGAAGTCAACTTACGTCCTTTTAAAGAAAAATATGAAATTTGGCGATAACTCAAAAACGGCTCGACCGATTTTGTTCAATATAGTTTTCATTGAAAGTACTTATAAGGCCTTATATACATGAATTTTTCCGATTTTTTTTGACCCGTGGTTGAAAAGTTAGAGGGGGGGGGGACACTATTTTATTAGTTTTCGGAGAGAATATTTACAAAACTGCTGACTTTATCAAAAAGTAATATTAGAAGATCCCTATTATTTTTACAAGACCTATTCAACGACAACCCACACACCAGTGTTGAAAAGAAAAAAAAAATTCACCCCCACTTTAGGTGTTCTAGAGGTACCCGAAAATTTTTTTTTTTTAATTTTTATTTTACAGTTCTGTCGGCGTTATACATACACATACTCATACCAAATTTTAGCTTTCTAGTGCTAATGATCACGGAGCTAAGCCGCGGACGGACGGACGGACGGACAGACGGACATGGCGAAACTATAAGGGTTCCTAGTTGACTACGGAACCATAAAAAAGGAAGTGGAATAGGCTTGTGTACGTATTTGGGATACTTGTTGTGCGATAGACCTCTTGTTAGTAGGTACACTGATAATATAGTGAATAATGTTTTGTCATCGTAAGTATTTTGTTGGAAATACTCGTTTAAGGATGCCAAATAGAGGCTTCGGTGAAAAAGTTGAGATATATATACAAAAACAAGATTCCCGACAAAATACAACGACAGAACTTTATGCACTCTGTAAGTAGGTACTAGTGTATTGACGTCACCAATGACACAATAATGAATTATGGAGAAATATGGAGACTCACTTTATGTCGATATCCAGAACGTTGTCGATGACAGAGTCGTATTCTGGGTGCTCCAGAGTGTTCCTTGCATTCACGATGGTTCCAGTCTTGATCACGTGCCCCACGATGCCGCGGTCCATTTTGAATCTTCTCTCGTATTTAGCTTCCGTGTCCTTTACGAAAGATTCGAAAATAAGTTCAGTTACGTTATTAGTATCCATCCGCTGAGGGTTACCGCTTTTCTGTTTATCAATTGACGAGACTTTCGAATGAGATGAGGTCAGTAAAACAGACCATAACTGCACAATGCTAACATATAATTAAAAAATAATTCCTTTTTAGAAATTTGTTAACTTCTTAATTTATTATTTTTAGAACACTGAATTAGTATTTGAAACCTACTTATTTTGTTATTTTTTAGTTCTGGACCCCTAGCCTAGACCTATATATTGTAGGTGTAGGTATGTCTGCCATTAATTAGGAACAGCTAAATATTAACGATAATCGTTGATTGAGTAGTTTAGTGGAAATCGTGAAAAGTCTATTAAATATAGTTTGTATGTTCGACAGTTGTGATGACCTCACTCGACACTGGCGACTCTAGCCTAGCGGCATACCTATATAAATATAATACTAACTGGTAAACTGAGTAGTTACGAAGTGAGACAGGTTCCGTAAAAAAATATAGAGAAACTCTTCTTCCGATAACGATTTTTGCAATTTTGCCTAAGTTTTCACAAATTATGACAAATTACCCACTATCCCAGAATAGCATAGTCGGCACAATCTCCGTAGCATGGCAATACGCTCATCAGCTCATCATCTAGGTACCTTGCCAGGATAGTTAGGATAGTGCAAGTCTTCGCAAGCTCCATGGCAAATTGCCCATTACCGATCATCAAGGGTAGGTAACATGTTAATCTTCATATTTGTATAGAATCTTTTTATCGATTCATATTTTTTATGGGGTAATACCACATTTTTATTTTTTATAAATAACTAGCTGTTGCCCGCGACTTCGTCCGCGTGGAATCTTATCTTGAATAGTTTACATCTTTATTATATTATTTTCAGATCTAAACAATGTTGAAATTACTTTTCTTTTTTTGCAAGTTAATGATTTTGATGTTGGTTACTGTAATTCAACAAAAAATAAATAATAATAAATATTGAAGTGCTGCTCCCATACAATAAACGTGTTTTTTTTGCCATTTTACACGTAATGGTACCGAACTTCGGACTCGCTCTCGGCCTCTTTTTAGTTTTTTTTTCGGCTAAATTGCTCTAATTACGCGGAATCATTATGAACTCAGGTTTCAAGTCCCGCACTCAAAATAAATATTTGATCTTCAAACAAATTTTCAACCCCTTTTTCACCACCTTCTGGGCTGAATTTTCAAAAACGAATTCACTTTTCTTGTATTCTGATAATATACCCTTATACAAAGTTTCAAGTCCTGCGCTCAAAAAAATGTTTGATCTCAATACAAACTATCAACCTCCTTTTTACCGCCTCAGGGGTTGAATTTTCAAAAACGCTGAAATTACTTTTTTTGATTTCTAATTATATGCCTTTATACAAAGTTTCAAGTCCGGCGCTCAAAAAAAGGTTTGATCTCCATTCCATTCCAAACATTCAACCCCTTTTTAGGGTTCCGTACCCAAAGGGTAAAAACGGGACCCTATTACTGAGACTTCGCTGTCCGTCCGTCCGCCCGTCCGTCTGTCACCAGGCTGTATCTCAAGAACGGTGATAGCTAGACCGTTGAAATTTTCACAGATGATGTATTTCTATTGCCGCTATAACAACAAATACTAAAAATAAAATAAAATAAATATTTAAGGGGGGCTCCGATACAACAAACTTGTTATAGATATATATTGGTACGGAACCCTTCATGCGCGAGTCGGACTCGCACTTACCCAATTTTTCACCATCTTCAGGGCTACATATATTTTCAAAAACGCTGAATCACTTTTTTGTATTCTAATAATACGCCTCTATTTAAAGTCCCACACTCAAAAAAATTTTTAATCTTCATACAAACTTTCAACCCCTTTTCACCACCTTCAGGGCTGAATTTTCAAAAACGCTGAAATTTTTTTTCTTGTATTCTAATTATATGCACTAATACAAAGTTTAAAGTCCCGCGCTCAGAAAAAGGTTTGATCTCCATTCAAAGTTTTAACCCCTTATTTACCAGTTTCAGGGATGAATTTTCAAAAACACTTAAATCAGTTTTCTTTTATTTTATTTTAGTACCTGTTTACAAAGTTTCAAGTTCCTAGCTTAGAATTAAAATTGAACCCCGAGACAAACTTTCATCCCCCTTCTAACCCTCTTAGAGTTTGAATTTATAATGACGTTAAATCAATGTTATTTTGTTGTTATTATTATATATGCCTTAGTCAAAGAATTTGTAATGGAATCAAACTTTCAACCCTTTTTAACCATTTTAGGGGACGAATTATTGAAAACGCTGAAATTACTTTCCTTGTATTTTAATTATATGCCTTTATACAAAGTTTAAAGTCCCACGCTCAAGAAAAGGTTTGATCTCCATACAAACTTTCAACCCCCTTTTTACCACCTAAGAGGATGAATTTTCAAAAACGCTGAAATTACTTTTGTTCCATTTTATTTGCATAACTTTTTACGAAGTTTAAAGTTCCTAGCTTAAAATTAAATTTGAACCCCAAGACGAACTTGCATCCCCCTTTTAACGCCCTTAGAGGTTGAATCTTTGATGACGTTAAATTAATGATATTTTGTTATTATTGTATATGCCTTAATAAGAAGTTTCAAGGAATTTGTAATGGATTCACACTTTCAACCCCTTTTTAACCCTTTTAGCGGACGAACTTTTGAAAACGCTGAAATAACTTTTCTTGTATTCTAATAGTAGGCCTTTACACAAAGATTCAAGTCCCGTGCTCAAAAAAATACTTGATCTCCATACAAACTTTAAACCCCTTTTTTACCCTTTTAGGGGTCGAATTTTTAAAAACGCTGAAATGACTTTTCTTGTATTCTAATAGTATGCTTTTACACAAAGATTCAAGTCCCGCGCTCAAAAAAATACTTGATCTCCATACAAACTTTCAACCCCTTTTTTACCACCTTAGGGGATGAATTTTCAAAAACGCTGAAATGAGTTTTCTTTTATTTAATTTTAATATCTTCTAACAAAGTTTCAAGTTCCTAGCTTTAAAAAAAACTTGTATCCCATACAAATTTTGCACCCCTTTTTAACACCCTTAGGGATTGAATTTTTCAAAATTGCTTCTTATCTCTAGCCCACGTTATAAAAGTAACCTACTGTGCAAAAATCAACTCTCTAACATTAGTAGTTTCGGCTGTGCGTTGATGAGTCAGTCAGGACTTCTTCTTTTATATATATAGATGACACAAAGGTAAATTAATTAAATGTTGATCTTCATCCTGAAAATCGAGCAGTTGGAGCCTCGTCGTAGCGTGAAAATTACTTAACGTTATATATGGGGACGATGAGAGTAAGTAGGTAAGTACTTACCTATTAAAAAAAAACCCCTCTAACTCTTGAAGGAAATTAAAGTGTTGCCCAAGTCGTAGGTCACATACCTAGTAAGAATTTAGATTTTCTTTTGTTACCCACCTTCGTAGGGTAGCAGATCTCCACAAGCTCCATGGTGTACAGATCGATGAGCATCAAGGTGCAATACTCGGCATTGATTAGCCGCTTCATCTGCTCGACGGCCAGCTTCATTAGCGTGTCCAGGGATGTTACCTTCAAAACATTATATTGCCTGATGACAGCCAAAACCCACTAAAAATTTTGTCACTACTCTTTTAAACCTCGTATCTAGTTTGTAGGTACGTATACGAGCTTTGTTTTAAGTAATTATTTGTTACTTAGTGAATTTTGGTTGCCAACACACGAATATAATATAAAGGTATCAAATCAAACTAGATTTAAGTTTTTATTTTTATTTTATGTATAATTTTGTGGTTTACAGTGCCTTAGTTTAATTACTGTAATGCTGTGTAACTAATTTGAATAAATAAATAAATTAAATAAATCATTGACAGTTTTAATATGGCAAAACAGTTTTATGAATATGAAAAAGATTATAGGGAAAGAGACGTAAATAGGAACGGTGGCTGTTGAAACGTACCTACATGTGGTGACGTACTTACGTAGGTAGGTACGAGTATAATATAGTACTTACCTGCGTGAACAACCGTTTCGCAACCCGAAGAAGTTGTTGACACTTGTGTTTCACAGAAACTTCGTATTCTAGTAGAATCGTCTTCTTCACTGCCGGCCAGCAGAGTCTAGAGACCAGTATTATATTGGAATTACTAGAATAGGTACCTACTGTACTCTAGATACCTACTGAGGCCTATGGCCTATTTAAGTATTTAACTAGAAACGAAGTTTTGAGTTTAGCAAAGAAAGTTAATCTCCCTTCTCCCTGCCTTAGTTGAGATAAAACATACAGTAGCGGCTTAAAATCTATCTAATGAATGTATATTATCCGAAGACGTATGGACTTGAACCCATACTCATATTCATAAAACTTACAAAAAGCACTCGTAAACGAACGCAACGACATGTTCGTGCTGCTCCTTCGGCGAGACCACGGACACTACCAGGCTGAACGGCTCGTCCACCACTGGCACTAGCAATACGTGTTTTTTGTCTTCTTTAGTTATATACTGAAAAAAAAAAACATATATATTCAAAATGCCGTTCAAGTGCTCTTCCGTCTTTGTTCGACCAAATTGCCGCGTACTTGTAACCACTTATAGCGCCGTACAGTAAGCATCGGCTAGCACCCCACGACCAACTGCGTCGCATTTTACGCGAAATCCAATAATATACTGACACCTTCTTTGGCTAACGAAATAATCATGGTCAAACATTGTTTTCTAATTAACTAGGTACTTACTTATAATAAATCTGTAAACATTTTGTATCAAAGTTTTTATTATACTTACAAGAGAAACCATGTTTTTAACATCATCATGAAAGTCGTTGAAAAGTATAGCCTGTTCATAAGCTTTGGTAAGGATGTTTACGAATTTCTGACAGTCCTGCAACATCATAAATTTCAATAAGCCCACTGAAGCTGTAAAGCACAAAACAGAGAGGCAACACAATGATTTTTTAATTCGTCCATTACGGCTTCTATACCATTGCATTGCAGGCCATTGCGCAGTATTCCACGGCAGGACTAGCACTAACAGGAGTGAGCCCTTGGGCACAAGGCGGTCACAACAAGGAGCATGCGCAAGATGCACGCAAATTAGGAAGTTCTAAATATTTATAATGTGCCGCCGGATCGGTTAGAAGATTGGGTTTAAAGCGAAAATCACTAACGTGCGGTGCTCTTTAAGCTCATCAGGTGCCCTTGGCTAGATTCAAAGCCATTCCTGGGGCAATAAGCATCGAAGGCGAACCGATTTGGGACCCTAATCTTTTCTTTTAACCCGGGCACCTTCATGCTTTTTGGGCGTACTAACTAACCGAGAGTGTCTTCTTCTCGAGCACCTTGCTGCCAACGGCTTCGATATAGGCCTCCGCACGTGCTCCGTTCACCACTACCGAAAACACCAGCTCCGCGTCGCACACCTCGCAAAGCTTTGTATCAAACAAGGTAAATTACATACTTATTGGGATACTTTCGTAATGAAGATCAACTGATGTCATCGAGAAATATTTGCGAGGGAGTAGAAAAACAGTTATCCAAATGGAAAACAAATTAAATAAGCTAAATTAATTATTGTAGGTTTTCAGCGGTTTACGCGCATAAGCGAAATTGTCAGGAACGGCCCGACATGTAAGCACAGAGGATTCCATGCTGGAGGTAGACGGCGGTTGGGCTTTACCCGTTGGAGTGCCGGACGGATAAGTTGTAGGCTTGCATGGAGCTTGCAAGTTGGAAGCACCCCGCGCCATCGGCGCGCACTATTAGAGCGGAGCGTCGATCAAAGAAACAAAGTTGCCGCGCCGGTGTAGGTACAGGTAGCACTCCCTGATGAAGAGCTCCCTACAAGTTTGTTTGTTCCTGACAATTTCACGTCAGTGTAAACCGCTGAATACAATAATTAAATACATCTCACGAAAGTTTTAATAAGATTAAAGCTTAATTAAACCACTTTTTATGATTTCTTGAGTGGCAACCAAGGTCATACTGAACTTGACAAGTTCAACATGATCAAAATGAGTTGGGAGTAGCAGCTGTATAGTATCGCAGCGCTCATACTAACAAAGTCGACACGCAAATCAACGAAGCCTTGCGCATTATCACGGGATTAATTAGGTCCACCCCGACTTCCCTGGCTACCAACTCTGGCACACATACCCCCTTCAGAAATACGGAGACGCAGCGCAGCAGCTACAGAATGGCTAAAATGTATGCGCATAAACATATGTTTGGCATATGCCCATACGTGAAACACTGGATCAGTTACCCTATCATCGTCTTCCATCTAGACACCCAATATGGACGGACAGCAACCTCACATCCCATGACATACAATTGATGTGGCGCCAATACTGGGAAGTACATGACCACCTACAAAAGGAACTACTTTCTGACCCAACAGAAATGCCCGCTGGTTTTTATACTTCACGATCTGTATGGGTGAAGCTAAACAGGTTCCGTACAGGACACGGGCGGTCTAATCACCATCTTTTCAAATGGAGGCTAAAAACCTCTCCAACTTGCGATTGCGGCGCTCAGGATCAAACTTTGCTGCACATCGACGAAAAATGCCCGCTTCACTCTTTCCCTGGCGGCCTACAGGAACTCCATAAGCTTTCGTCAGTAGCCGTGGACTGGCTGCATAACTTAAAAATAGACATCTGAAACGGATTCAAGCAGCAGTAGAAGAAGCCATACGATAATTATGATGATGATCACAGGTTGCCAAGGGATTTTCGACACATCACAAAATATAAAATAGGTAGGTGAAATTTTTCTTTGTCAAGTTTAACCGAAGTAAAAAATCTGTAGTTATGACATTAAATACTAATAAAAATATGAAAATAATCATAATTTCATACGTAAGTATTTATTTTTGTCTGTAATTTTGAGCACGCATCGTCTTGAAGGCTTATTACCAAGTCGAGAACTTTTCCCGGATCACTTTTTGCTATACTCTTGCAGCTATTTTTATGTAAAATCGACATTTCATATACACAACACACTGTGCTGATTCAGTAAATATTGTACGTTTATATTTTACCGCCATGAAAAAAACTGTCATTTTTATTTAATCGTAACGGTTTCTACAATAGTTTATACTGTACGTATTATGACGTGCCAGTATTGTTGTCGTATTAGATACTAAGCGAGCGCTTTTATTTGTAGCTTAAACTGACCGACAACATTTCAATATGATTTCAATTATATTTTTATCTGTTGTATAATGACATGACAGTCCGAATCTGAAATCTGAAATTCTGAAAACAGCTGATAAAAAGAATTATTTAGCTCATTAAATCTCTTTTTTACGGGCGCAATTATGGCAGAAATACAAACCCTTATCGAGATGGGTTTCCCAAAGGAACGAGCGTAAGTTACGGCATCAGATACAGTTTAATAAGCGGTTATGTTCAGATTAACACGATGTTTTTGTTATGTTGTAGGGAGAAAGCTTTAGCAGTTACGAATTACAAAGGTGTTGAACCTGCTATGGAGTGGCTTTTGGCACATGCGGATGACCCTCAGGTGGAGTCTGCTGGGCACACCATTGGGTCGAGTTCTCAGACACCCGCGGCAGATACAGCAGAGCCGGCGCCCTCTACGGACGCTTCGCCAGCCGCAGAGCCTGAGGCTGAGGCGAAGTCTTTCAAATGCGATGAATGCGGCAAGCTCTTCAAGAATCAAGATGAGATGGAGTTCCACGCGGCAAAGACTAACCATAGCAGTTTCTCAGAGTCCACAGAGGAAAAGAAACCATTGACAGAAGAAGAAAAGAAAGCGCAGCTTGCGTTGCTCGAGGAGCGCATGAAACAGAAGAGGAAGGAAAGAGAGGAGAGGGAAAAGGTATCTAATAATTTGTCAAATAAGTAATAAACAATGTTTGTTGTAATCATAACCTCGTAACCTGAACTTGATCAGGCATTCAAACTAATAAGCAAGTTTTGATTGTGTCTTACCATGATGTATTGTGATTAACTAACTAACCACAAGTGCAACAATCCAAAGAGGAATTTAGCCTCCGACAAAGAGATACATGGCATTGATAAGCTACAGAAATATCTTTATCTCTGATTTCCTAAGTAAACAAAAAACATCAGTGAACTCCACCCATTAACACAGCCGCTGTTAACTAGATATGGAGTGTTAAAAGGTACTCAAAAGGAAACCATCTCCTAACAGGAGCTTTTACGAGACGGCCTACTTTTGTGTACCTCAAAATGGCTGAATATATGGTGTGCAACTCTTAATTACAAGAAACTAATGGAATTGATATGTTCTTCAAATATTATCATGATCAGGCCCGGAATTGGCTGTGCTTATTTAACTAACCTTTTCTAGAGTGCTATTTTAAGAGTGGTTACTTTGTATCTTATGGAACACGAGAATTTCCTCATAACTGCAAAAGCTTAATTGTCTGCATTAGATAACTGGTATTCATGAATAATTTAACCCAAAGAGACAATTTATGTGTATGAAGTATCATTATCATCATACATTTAAGAGTCAAACTCGTTCTGGTGTAGCTGATGATGTATGTAGTTTTCTCCATCTAACTCTATCCATAATCACTTCCTTGATTTCCCTATAACAACATGACGTCTACCTTCTCTTTTATTTGTTCAATGTAACTTATTCTTGGCCTTCCTCTTCCTTGCTTCCCTCAATCTTTCCTTCTATGATGTTTTATAAAAATATATATTTAATAGGAGGTGCCCACAACTTTGTCCGCGTATTTTTGTCTTTACCGTAGATGGATAAAAAGTATTCTATAACCATCTTTGGATGTCCAGGTATCCCTGTACCAAGATTGGTTAAAATTTATCCAGCCGTTTCGGTGTGATGAGAGGACAAAGGAAATTATAAAAACAGATGACGCCGCGCGCCCATACAAAACAAATGATGATTCTGCATCACACTATTAAGATTTTTACTGAAATCTAGAATTTTATTATAGTATAGATAACATTTTCCCTCTCCCATTCTCTATAATTTTCAGAAAATTTATTTTTGGGTGGTTATAACCACTCTTTATTATGTTCTTCCACAACGGTTTGGTGAATAGGCACTACCTATTCCCGACTTTGGTCATGATAAAGCAGGAATTGATCGCATCTAAATATGATTACTTAATTACATCAACATGCTTAAATGTTATCTATGGAAGTCTAATATTTTATAATATTTCCAGGCAGAGGCATTGGAGCGTGAGCGTCTGCGCATAAAGTCTGGCAAGGACATGCAGGATGCTCGGCTAAGGCTGCAAGAGCAGGAGATGCAAAAGCTGGTTGAACAGCGGCGGCGTGAGAAGGTCGAGGATCAAAAGGCGCGGGAGCGCGTGAAAGCGCAGATTGAAGCTGACAGGCAGGCTAGAAGGTACAAATATTCTCACATTATAGACACTCAGGCTGTGGTTGAGGCACTGGAGCATGAATGTCTATGTCCACATGTATTGTTAATGCTAGGTTTAAGTAATATAAGCATCAGGTTGGGAGAGAGTAAAGTGCCTTATTCTTTAAAAAAAAAATGTTTTCATATGCCAAGTATATTGATAATTTCAACTAACTTTTTGAAGTGAATAATACTTTTCCCCGAGTTCTAGGTAGACGTAGTAACAGCTATTTCATGCTTTTATTGCGTGCAGTCGAAAATAAGTTGAAAAAACTAATTTTCCGCGTGAATTTTGTCAATTTCGAGTAGTTTTTGAAACAAAAATTATCGATAAAAAATTCAAACTGTAGGTTTCAAATATATACCAATTAATCCCAATAGCCCTGTTCTAGGCAGTAAGTAATCAATAATATGTTAAGAAACATGTTTGATCATAGAGAAAAATTACTAAAACAATCAGTATTTTAAAAGGAATAAGGCCTCTTAACTCTGACCACGCCTATGGGCCGAATCACGCCCAAACGAACTTTCGGTGACTGTAACGTGCTTTATCTTATCATTCTGCTGCAATTGCTCGATAATGCTGTAATTTCAAATTCATCAGTCATCCTCCTAGCCTTTGTCCCATTTTTTGAGAATGAATTCTCAATCGGGGTCGGCTACCTAAATCCCAAGATGTGGCGTAGGCACTAGTTTTTACGCAAGCGACTGCCATCTGACCTTCCAACCCAGAGGGGAAAACTAGGCCTTATTGGGCTTAGGTGGTTTCCTCACGATGTTTTCCTTCACCGAAAAGCGAGTGGTAAATATCAAATGACATTCCGTACATAAGTTCCGAAAAACTCATTGGTACGGGCCGGGTTCGAACCCGCGACCTCCGGATTGAAAGTCGCATGCCCTAACCACTAGGCTACCACCGCTTCTGTAATTTCAAATTATCATACTTAATCAAAATTTCGAGATGAAATAAACTTGTTTACGGTGATTCATTGTACTTTATTATTTTAGCAAAATGTTTCATTAGGAGTAACTAATAAGAAGAGTGTAGAGGAATGAATAATTCACAGGCGAGGTTTAATGGAATATTGTAGAATTGTGGTGCTTCTAAGTTTTAAGCCCACGTTATAAAAGTAACCTGCTGTGCAAAAATCAACTCTCTAACATTAGTAGTTTCGGCTGTGCGTTGATGAGTCAGTCAGGACTTTTTTTTTATATATATATAGATAATAAACTAAGAAACATGCGTGTTGCCACGACATACCCTACTGTTGCTATGAGCCTCATAAATACACTAAAAGTCATTCATGGAGCCATCAGAGCCCCAAGAAAGGTGATGAATATCCAGTGATGGTGATAAGCAACAGGCAGTGTGGTGTAAATTAATGTTAAACAATCATTTTAAGTCATTTCTTTTCTATATTTTATTTTAAATTAAAAATGGCTGACAATGACCTGCCCTTGCAAACAATGATTT
Source organism: Apotomis capreana (assembly GCA_947623375.1). Lineage (NCBI taxonomy): Eukaryota > Metazoa > Arthropoda > Insecta > Lepidoptera > Tortricidae > Apotomis > Apotomis capreana. Next base: position 22,562,816 of record OX392499.1, read on the forward strand.
GATATTTGTATAATCGGAATGTAAAAAAAAAATTGTCCAACTCTTAACAGAAATGTATAGATGTCAGGGCTGGCATATCTTGCTGCGACTTCCCATGTCGTGTATCACCCGTCTTGCTCGTAAATACTAGCTGTCACTTTCTGATGATGAGAAAGTGACAGCTATTATTTGTCGCGCGACAAATAGTCGCGTGTCACAGATATGCTAAGCGTACTGGGGGTATTTCCAAACGTGCACCACGCGGTTTTATCGTCCTTCTGGTCTCATGATTATTACCATGATATTACTACAATGGATGGACAAGTCGCTATCACTGAATAAGACTCTAGATTAGACTCTTTCAGATTCATAAGAAAATCAAACTTTAACATGACTTTAGCGGTTAGCTATCATCTGAGCCAATATTTTTTGAGGTGTGAACAAAAAAAAAAACAGTTAAAAAATCATAAAAACGCTGTAGATTCCCTGCTCCCCTGCTAAGTTGCTTATAGGGGGAAGTCCCCTAACGCCGGACGGCACCTAACGCCGGACACTCGAACTATCTCGGCAACTGGAAGCTCGGCAACGGCAACTCCTAACAAGCGTTGCTAGTTGCCGAGATAGTTCGAGTGTTCGGCGTTAGGTGCCGTCCGGCGTTAGGGGACTTCCCCCTACTAATCAGGTTATGATTCCTCTTCCAGACTGGCAGCGTCAGGGCAGCCGCTGCCCGAGCCGGTGGCGCCGGCGCCCGCGCCGCTGCCGCCGGCGCCGGTGCCGCGGCCCAGCTACGACCAGGCGCGGATACAGCTCCGCCTGCCCGACGGCAAGGCGCTCGCGCACACCTTCGGCGCCAAGGAGCAGCTAGCTGCCGTCAAGTAAGGTCTTCTCCCCCGAAACGTTAAATTCAAATTCAAAAGTATTTATTTCGTCATGCATAGGTAAAATAAGGTGACATTTGTGAGATATAGTACAGCTATGATGTGCCTTTTGGCTTTAATTACCTTGCATTTAATCATCTGTGTGCTGCTCTGTGGCAGCGCCACCATAATGAAAATCAATTAATTATATGGTGAAACGATGTTTTTGGCTGTACCAGTACCAGAGAACGAAATAATGGACATTGATTGTGGCGCCGCTGGGGAGCATACTCTGCAGCGGCGCCACTAAGAACTCATAGATAGAAATAACATTAGCTATCATTTTCTTATGGAAATTGATGTACTAGTGTTTATTATGTGTACGTATTGAAAATTGACATTATTAATTCGTGATTTAATTAAATTTAATTAATTCCACTTGGCTGTTCGTAATATTATCATTGGTCCCTACTGTTTTATTTAAAAAAATGGAAACGTCAGAATGTCTAAAAGTTTATCAAAGCGGTATGTTAGAAAGCGGAATCACTAAAAATAAATAAATTCACTTATTAATAATGATTTTTATCAATACGTACACAATAAACAGCATTCGTACCTCAATTTCTATAAAAAACACATAGCTAATATCATTTCTATCTGTGAGTTCTCAGTGGCGCCGCTGCAGAGTATGCTCCCCAGGGGCGCCACAATCAATGTCCATTATTTCGTTCCACGTACATCATTACACCATAAAATTAATTGATTTTTACTATGGTGGCGCCGCCACAGAGCAGCACACCATTTTCTGGCGTTTTCCACTCTCATGATGCTGAAATTCACACGACTAGATCGATGTTTATGCCTGAATCTCTCGATATAATTACCGTATACACAGGATAATTATGTAGGGATGCTTCATTGCCTGCTAACATTTAAACGCGATACAATGTACGAATCGTGAGAGAGCTTGCAACTTATACCGATGCGTTACATCATGTTAAATTACTCTTGACAACTTTATGAATTACAGTGTATTTTGCAATGGATAAGTAGCTATACCCACTAACTGGCCTTTTACTCCAAATTCTGTACTGTAATATTTATGTATATTATGTTATAGGTTGTATCTACAAATGAACGCTCAGGAGTACTCTCTGGACGACAGTTTCAAACTCATGACCACGTTTCCCAAGAAGATATTTACGCCTGAAGACTATGAGAAGCCCTTGGAATTACTAGGTGGGAAGCAATTTATTTTTAGAGTAATTTTGAATTAGGTTAAGTGTATTATGTACTGGAATTTTAGGATTTAAATCCATGGTCCATGGTTGGTGATATTATGTGTTATGTGATACGATAAAGGACGACGCGTTTGGCTCGGTTTGTAGACACCTGCCTACTGATCGGCGGTCCCGGGTTCGAATCCCGGCCGGGGCAAATATTTGTGCAAATATTTGTTCTTGGGTCATGGATGTTATCTATATATGTATTTATATATTATGTATATCGTCGTCTAGTACCCATAGTACAAGCTTTGCTTAGTTTGGGACTAGGTCGATTTGTGTATGATTGTCCCTTAATATTTATTTATTTATATTTTATTTTAATAACCAAATATATCTAAATGCAGATTAACACATTCACTGTCTACGCAGTCTGTTCCTAGGCCACGCCCCCGCACAAGCTTATTAACGAAATAGGCTGTTTTTTATCCCATAAAATGGAGTGAAATTTAAACCTTATTTGAAAGGGCTGGGTTGTATATTATTAGTAATATACAACCTTCAAAATTTCAAAAAAGCTTCCATTTTATCGGGATGTGGTAAATATTACACTTGTTAACGCTTATATGAGCCGGTGGCGTGGTAGGCACGACAGCACATGATGCCTTAAGGTGTTGGCTTTCAAAGGGTTAAATGCCTGCATAATAATAATTATTATGTTCGTTTGGATATTCACTACTAATTTCTTGCGTGTGTTACGTGTTATAAATAATCATTCATATTAAGGTAACTTTGATATCTTTCAGGTCTGGTGCCATCGGCTGTGATTATAGTATCGCGAGGTCAATAAAAATGATGTCTCAAATAATTATGAATGGAAATAATTATCTCTTTTATAATTAATTTATAAAAGTATTTGTACTGATTCGGGATTGTATGATCTAAGATAAAGGTGATTTATTATTAGTAAATAAAGTATCTTTTGTTTGACGTCTAAGAAAATGCGTTTTTTATTTGTAAGCCTGACTTCGTAACGTCCATGGACATTTCAGTGAAATTAACCTTTTGAGCGCCAAAGACGGTAGATCACGTATCACGTCAAAGGATAGCTGCGTTCCAGACGCTACGACGTCACTTGCCGCTGTACAATCTCATGCTATATAGCTCTGCTGCCAGCTTGGTGTCTGGTCTGTGACAGTTTTCCATCGACTAGCTGTGCGGTCAAAAGGTTAATAATTTACTTTATCGAAATATAACGACGAAAGAAGTGATTTATTCGTTTTCTTAAGTGCGAAAATAAGCATTGCCACCTATTCAAAACATATTTTATAGTTATACGTCAGTATTTATTTTGAAATACCTACGTTATATGTTATATTGTATATGTATAGAATCTTAGGAAGCTTTGTATCTAGTAATGATGTACCTACGCAAAAAATTCAATGTTATCAATACATTCTTCGTGACTGCGACATGTCGTAAAATTCTCTTTTCACGTGAAAACAAGTGGTACCTATTGTTAGCATTTAATTCTGAAAAAATAATAATATTGATTAAGTTATTATATTCGTTGTTCAAGTTTCCCTTATGTTGATTTACTTTTGAGCTATAGCATTGATTTATACTTAATACCTATTTTTACGTACAGATCTGGTGTTGATTAAACGGGGGCAAACTTTAAAGTAATTGTAAATAAAACGTCACATTTCAAAGACCATCTTTATTTTCAAAATATAGTGCATTTTAGATACAAAATATAAAAATATTTCACACTAACATAAACAAAACAAAGTAAATGACTGATAATATTACAAAGATTTTAGATGTTTTCATTTGGTATTTCTAGAGATAGGTGTTCTAACAGGTTATGAGCAATGAAAGCGGATACGGGAACAGTAAATAAATTTCACGAATGTAAGATCCATAGGATCCATTTCCATCGCTCCTTAGTAAGTATTTAAAGCATGCATTGAAATTTTGCGTTACATGCAAATACCGTTTCTTATACTATTCGGACAGTTTACGATATTAAATATTGATTCACGCCATCGATTGAATTAGGGGTGACATCTTAAACAAGTAACAAGGTTGTAGTACTCGTATCTCTAGCGGTAGTAGTAGTATAATAGCGATTTTTAAATTGCATGCTTATTTACTCGATAAATAAATAATTTACAAAAACATTGACAAGCAAAGTTTATAATTTATAAAGCAAGTAGAGGTAGGTAGGAATTTTTGCCTGGAATCTAGGCAAAGTGATACGGATTATTGCCGTTATTTTTGCTTACATTAAGTACTTTATTTATACAATTAATTTTAATCTTGGCCGAATTCAACGTAAAAATAAAAACATATTCGTAAATTCGATTATGATAAGTACAACGCCTATAAATTCTTTATTTGTACTTATATGTTCGCATAGCATAGTAGGTACTAGATGGTCAGGTCTTATAATATTAATGTTTTTTTATAGAATTATTAGTTATTGTTAGCAAAGGTTACCTAGGTAGACACTGGTTTTTTAGTGTGACTAGTGCGACGATTTCCTACTCAACACTTTCACTACCAAAATGTCGTCGAAAATATGCTACGAACAGGGCTGCCACGAAGCGGGTTCCTGGTAGTGAAAGGGATAAGCATCCACTGTGGTGTGGAATAAATGTTTCAAGAGAGTTTAAGTATTTCAGAAAGAGAGATACCATGAGAAAGCATATAAATCTATACACGGACTAGCATGTCTACTTACTGCTATGATCACAAATTCATTATTCACAACTGCATAAATTTAAATATAGTTAATAATAATGTAGTATTTAAAATATATATATATATGTATATTAATAAGTTTTGAAGCCGGCTAAAAGCTAAATCGATTCGAGTCTAATTGTCCCCCAATAGATGTGTATTTATTTATTTATGAACCGACACCTACATTCTAAGCAGAGCTCGGACTAATCATCGCAAAACAAGATTTATCAAATTTATAACACCGCGAACACAACCAAAATTGCGAGTAGCTAAGAACATTCATCTAAAAGAATTGTGATTAGGGTTTAATAATCCATCCATTTTTTTATACGCTACCTACTTTAATTATTAATGATCCTAGCTCAATTAATCAGGTTTTGAATGCTAATAAAAATATTAAGTAGCCGTAACGTAACATCAAAATAGAGAATCGAAAAGATTGGCGACTGCATAATGGGCTCCTAACGATCTCTCGATAGATTGGTTCGCACTAATGAGCATATGTTTACAAACTAATAAAACTACTTTCCATTTAATAAAGATCGTCAAAGAATTTAGCTACCAAGTTACAGAACCTATCACAGTAAGTAATATTTTTAATATTAATCAAAGACTCACAAACTCACATATCGTATCCATAGTCCTAGTTAAAGGTATAGGTTGTTTCCCTGTTTTTGCATTAGACTCAGGCATATTTACAGAAGATATAAAAGGATTCAGTAACATAATTCATTAATTAAACTAATCCGCCTGATTGAAAATTGGCTATATGTAAATTACTTCTGAGTGCCAGATCAAATTATGCTGGCTTCTGTGATAGCCAAAGAGTAAAATTGTCATGATATGTCAATATTTAGGTGTTGGATGTGTACAATTTTGTTTGCCTCATTACTGAAGTCATGACTACCAACTGTCACTAGGTTTTGTGTCGTATTGAACACCATTCATAACGTCGTTGCGCTTACCAAATCTGATATGTGCATCAATTGTTTTAATAAAATTAATGTCTTAGTAATTGCACGTAAGGTGTTATATCTATTAATTAAAATCTTACAAATATCAGTTATGATTCTGATAAGCGCAACAATGATAAGTCAATTATATATTATATGTATATAACATTTGAATAGAATATCAATAATAGGTAAGGTTGTTTTCTATGAAGTCAAAATAATTTAACTAACATTAATATGACATTATTAAAGATAAACATGTAGTAACAACCAAGGTACAGTCGAGTTCATTTACATCTACACACTTCGAGAACAAAAGTATCTGAACACAACCCTATTGTCAGGAGCATAAAGTCGTGTTCAGATATTTTTGTTCTAGTAAGTGTGTAGATGTAAATGAACTCGACTGTACTATTGCATGTATGAAGACTTTTAACACATTAGATTCCGCAGCGTTCCACTCAGCCCTTACGCAATGCCGCCCGATGTGAAAGAGTGCCATAAACAAATGTCACTGACATAGAAGTACATATTATGTAGACACAGTCATATGTGTCACTGGCATAGGCTTAAGAATTCTATGAACACATAATTATGATGTTGAGTCACTGGAATCGAATGTGTAAAGTTAAACTTAAATCTTGCTAACAATAATCACATTAAAAACAAAAATAACCAATGCCAAAGAAGCAAAATTATGCTTTCCCACAAGAACTGTGAGTTACTAAAAAAATATATCCAAATTTTAGAAGTTCCCACCTCACGGAGTCCATGATTGAGACTCATGATAATGGGACCCATTATAAAGTATAACCTTATAAACAAAAAGAAAACCGGCCAAGAGCATGTCGAGCCACGCTAAGTGTAGGGTTCCCTAGTTGCTCATCCTTCACAATAGACTTAAGTTACGAGAAAGATTTCAAGCTCTATAAAAAGGTCGTAAACGCCAAAGTAACTGTAATTACTTATTACCTTCTGGAAGTCAACTTCCTCCTTCCTTCCTTGTCCTTTTAAGAAAATTATGAAATTTTGCGATAACTCAAAAACGGCTCGACCGATTTTGTTCAGTATAGTTTTCATTGAAAGTACTTATAAGGCCTCATTTTCCTGATTGTTTCCATAATTTTTTGACCCGTGTTTAAATAGCGAATATTTACAAAACTTCTGACTTTATCAAAAATAATGTTTGGAGACCCCTATTATTTTTAAAAGACCTATTCAACGACACCCCACACACTAGTTGAAACGAAAAAAAAAATCACCCCCACTTTAGGTATTCAAGATACCCGAAAAAAAAATTTTTTTTTTGTTTTTATTTTACCGTTTGGTCGGCGTGATACATACACATACTCATACCAAATTTCAGCTTTCTCTTACAAATGATCACGGAGCTAAGCCGCGGACGGACAGACGGACATGGAGAAACTATAAGGGTTCCTAGTTGACTACGGAACCCTAAAAATATAAAGTATAACCTTACAAACAAAAAAAAATCGAGTTAGGGGGCGTCCATTAATCGCGTCATACGTTTGTGGCTTGTTTTAGACCGTGATATTTGTCCATAATACGCGATATAATCTGTTGAAATTGTTTTATTTAAATTAAGAATCTGCTCCGTTTTTTATGTCAGTAAAGAAGAGTAATTGTTTAAAGAGTGAACCAATGTAGCCAAGTTATCAATTTGTACAATTGTACAATATTGGAGGGAGTATTGTATGGCAGATACATGACGGGTTGGGTTCGTTTACAATTTGTGAGGACATTGTCACTTGTGCCATGAACAACCCCGTCACAGTCATGAAGCTTCAAATCCTTACTAAAACAGATCCGTATTTCGACTAATTGACTTTGTCCGTTTATATTTCTACATTCTACAACAGGGTTTACACCCAAGTGTACCCTGACAGCATTGACAATATCCACAACATCGTAACCTTTGTTCCACGATGGTACAATGTCTGCTTCACTGAGAATGTTAGTCAGGTTGTAGGTTTTGTAGTACTCCAGCCCCCTGGTGAAGTATTTCAATTCTGTATTGAAGGTCTCTAATGTTTCAGCAGCACAGGTTCCATGCTTGCTCCATTCATGAGCCCAAAGGGAGTATTGAGATGTACCTAAAATAATGTTTAGTAATTACATATTAATTATACAACAAACTAGGGATGTATTAATTTCCAATCAATTTCTGACAATGATATTTCTGTAATTATGGAGCTAGGATTACAATGTAAAGGCATAGTGAATAATGTTATATTATAGGTCATAGTTATGCAGACATCAACCACAGCTGGGGTAATTTTACTTTATAACCGCTTCCTAAACTGTGTGCCATAAGTAACTCGACATATTGTACCACACAGACTCTATAGTCATTTAAACACTACATCACACAAACACTGTATAAAATCATCTTATAAGGATAGTGATGATGATCTATGCCACTTGAATGCCATTTTGACTAGCTAACTAGAGTGGCAATGGCAAAATACAATACTGCACGGCGAACATAAATTTTAATTAAATGAGTTAAGGCAGCAAACTTTTGGGTCTTTACCCACTTGAGGAAGTTAACTATGAACTTGGCCGATAAAATATAAATACTCACCATATTCTATATTGGTCCAAACGTCAGTTAGCTCTGTTTCAATAGACTTAACTGCCTCTGGATCAAAATGAGCTGAACTATTGCAGAAGAAAGGCCCCATTGACCCATATCTCGTTGGCCAAATGCCATGGATGGACCACGAATTTAGGACGCTAGGCATTGTACATTTATGTGAAGGATTCTTTTCTTTCCATTCTTCACATGCCGTCGTTGGCCACTGTTGCGTAAAAATTAAAACATCCCAGTGATGATCCTTAATTGAGTGACTTGTTTTTTTCGGATGTGCATAATCAAAGCTAAAATTAAGACACAACAAAGGATTACATTAATTTTACGCATATCAGTAGCGTAAACAGGTTCTATAAACATGAATCAGATCTTACCTTGTATAAAGTAACAATATTGTTAACAAATGCCCACTTGATAACATTGTGTAAAGTAATTATTTTGTGACACTTAGCTATCAGTACAATTTTGTATTTATTAAGTAATAAAATAAAATATTGTCTACGTCGTAAGTAGTCTGTCTGCTAGATTTTGTAACGTAACATATTGAAACTTCAAAATAATGTATATTTAAACAGTGTTACCAGACCATATTTTAAAAAAGTAGACGAATTGGAACCTAAATTAAATATTCAATTTTGAACAAAAATACCATCTTTGAGTAGCAAAATAACAGAGAGCTAAATAAAAGTTGTTGTTGATTCGTTGCTAAGTATTAAGGTATGTCTCTATAGATCAAAGCCAGTAATTAATTAAACAAGCTAATTTTTACTTGCATCTTCGATGCTCTTTAAATATAGCGGGATAATGTGCCTGACTATTTTCACAGGTCGACCGTCCCAAGATACCTGAAGTTAGCGATAACATCCGGACATCCGGAATTTGGACAATCGAAATAATTTTTAGCCAAGCTGAAAAGGAGCCGCTTCGCTCGTTCGTCAAAAATAGTAGAGGATCTCTTTGTACCACAGAACTAAGTTTTATGAAAAGTATCAATCATGTATATAAATCAGTAAATGTTTCTTTTAACCCAGATTCTGCTATAAATTCAGTGGATCGATAAACATAACACGAAATCAGTAAATCTCCTGAAAAACATTAGAGCTGGCAACACTATTTATACCATCCGCAGATATCGTACATAACAGATCGCCCCCTGCCTGCTATACGGCCACATCTCAAAAAACCATTTTTTCGAGAAATCGCTTGTTAAAGTTTTGACAGCATAGTGCGTGGTAGTAAAACGGGGCTTACTCCAAGAGTTTTCGGTCAATTCATTTTAAATTTAGCTTTTTTTATTCTACATGATATAACGCTTCTTATGAATACGTCTTTTTTTATAAAACGTGTATATTTTCCAAGATACGAGGCCTTTAAGATAGGTACTTGGAGTTGTGGCTGTATTGCAGATACATTTTGTTGAAATTTTGAGATGCGTCCCAAAACCGATCAAGTATTATTGGAAAATGGTAACATAAAAATTATTATGCAAACATTAAAACGATTAAAATACCTTTATTATTCAAGTTTTGTTACAGTAACAACATCACTGTAAGCGATAATCAGTGCATGCAGCTTTAATACCAACTTTCTAGATGCAGATATCATCATCATTTTGCATATAATTAATGACTATCTGGTACCTTCTCTTAAAGGCACTTGTATCTTTAATTATCGTGTCAACATGTGCCATATGGTATAATACCATATATAACATGTACCATGTACAAGGAGGCCCCGTAGTTTTAGGTTTTAGCGTGGACTAGGTTCTCGTTGATATAAGTGTACTGTTTCCCAGAATTCTTCAACTTCTTTACAATATTACCTTTTCATAGTGCAGGATAAGCTTTTCGTTTTCTACTTTTAGGTTTAGCAATACTGGATGAAGACTGGTTCGAATCAAAGTCCCAATTTATGTGAGTCGGTATTTACAACGAATTTTTAGAACACCTTGCACCAACATGTAGGACATAGCTCTCACAGTTCTATTTAGACATAGTCTCGAATAATATTATAATTCCACCTAAGTTCAACTGCATACACTGAATTCGGGTAATTCGGCGAATTCGGGTTCTACAAACTTTTGTACAGGCCAATCTACAATCAAATCAAACCTATAGTTGACAAAATAATTCCTGTGGAGCAGGCTGGATTCCGTAGTGGTCCGAACTGCGTGGATCAGGTTTTGTCGCTCACAACACACATAAAGTCAGGCTGGGCTTCAAAGGTAAGAAAAAACCGTGGCAGTCTTTATCGACCTTTCAGCTGCATTCGATACCGTATGGAGACAGGGGCTTATCTATAAGCTCATGACCGTAGTGCAGATGGTAGGACTTATCAACTCTATGCTCAGCAATAGGAAATTTATCGTCCACCTAGGAAACACCTCAGGCAAAGTTAGGAAGCTGAACAATGGACTACCGCAAGCATTGGTCCTGGTCCCGCTCCTGTTTAACCTAATAATTATATCGTGTGTGTATAGGTTGAACAGAAGTGGGTTCAGGACCGATTCCGAAAACAGAGAATCGGAAAATCGGGAAATTTATGTATGCTGATGGATGACATCGCCTTCACAAACCAGGATGCCAAATTTAAACCCTCGAAGAAAGCCTTTCCTTGCGATCTGGAATGTTTTGAGTAATACTTAAAAAATGGATTCTGTAGCCCAATGCTAGTAAAACAGAAGTTGCGACATTCCATTTCTGTAAGAAAGAAGCAAATTATGAGCCAAATATCTGCATCAGAGAGACGGCGCTTAAATTAAATCCTACACCGAAGTCCTTGGGTGTCACTCTAGACCGCAATCTTACCTATGCGCCACACATTAGTAAGTTAGGGAAGAAGCTACAGACACAGAATAACATACTCCACAGATTAAGGGGAACTACTTGGGGAGCACCAGCTGACGTGCTACGCACTACCGGTCCTAGCCTAGTTTACCCCAGGGCAGAGAACTGCTTGCCAGTTTGGCTCAACAGCGCACATGTGCATCGGATAGACGTGTTAGACCAAACCATGCGATGCATATTGGGAACCATCAAATCCTCTGGTTTGGCTGCCTGTGTTGAGTCATACAGCTCCCGCCCAGCTAAGAAGACAACAGGCACTGGTCCACGAAGCACAAAAATTCGTGAATCGTCCCAATTTGCCCATCCATGTAGAGTTCGCAAAGCTGTCGCCTCATCGGTTGAAGTCGAGGCACCCACCGTACAATAGAAGAACTTATAATTGTATAATATGAATGACTGTACGTACCTACATAATATGCCATACGAATAAATAAAATAAATAATAAGTACTATCGGTACCCACTGTTGTGCAACAATCAAAATGACGTTTATTTCGCTTATATTAAAGGGATTCATCGTAAAAACACTAGAATTTACGTTATACTTATAGGACGCAACTCAAAAAAAATATTATAAATGTATGCTATACAGCCACAACTGGCAAGTGGCTGTCTTGCAGGGAGTCAACTGTAAATTTTTGGTCAGATCCATAAGGCCACTTGTGGAAAAAAGGCTTTTAAGGACACTTTTTCTTATGGCTCTCGAAATAAGGTCATAAATTAAACTATCCTGACTACGAATCTGCAAAAATCCAAAAAAATTTTTTTTTTGAGATGTGGCCGTATAGCAGGCAGGGGGCGAGATGTTCACAATTTAGTAAATACCATACCATAAATACTTAGTTTTCTCAATGGGAAATAGGGGTGTACAAAAACTGTAACCTAATGTTGAGTCATATCATACAACATACTATACTTATTATTAATAAAAATGCTCAATATATCATGAAATCAAAGAAATATGTGACTTCAAAGGTACGCAAATATTGTATTTTTTTAATGCAATAGTATAAATTTTAAGAAGATTTCAGCGTAGGAAATATATTAATATTTCCACTGTACACTGGATTCGATGTCAAAATAATTTTAGTTTTCGGCCGAAAATGAGATTTAAGCCGAAATTTTGCTTTCATTTCAGTTTTAAGCTGTAAATGTATTTTCTGTCAGATACTATCGATAATATATTTGGTTTTTAAGGTGGCTGTAATGACTTTTTACAATATAGTCATTTCTGTATTTCGCGGTTACCACATAATGGTAGCTATAATCTCTTGGTCGGACACAGTTGCAGACTTATTCAGAAGGTATGCAGGTATACATACCTACATATCATAAATTACATTATAATTCTGAAGACTTATCTAGATTCCTTATCTAGGCAAAAAATACCTACTTTAGTTTATTACTTTGCTTATTGGTGTATTCAATATAAAGTATTTATTTATAGACTAGAGTAGAATACGCTCGCAATTTTGCTCGCATAACCCTCTCTTTTGCCGTAGTCGAGTAAAATATATCCTACTACCAGTTTTAGATGTCCTGCTATCCTAGTTAAAATGCATCCAGCGGTTTTAAACTAATGAGCGCACAAATTTCAATTGACTGATGAGGAGGACGCTGTAGTCAATGTCCATAAAAAATGAACTCCAAAGTGTAACGCGCTATTAAGATTTTTCCCGAAATCATGAGCTCTTTAGATAAATGGGTTACAATACGATTTTAGTTTTCTTTATAATATATGTCGTTACAATCTTAAGTTAATTATAACATTAGAATGGAATATCAATTATACCTATGTAGATAATAGTTAACAGACTAACAGTTGAATTCATCAAATTAGAATAAACATGTAAATACCAAAGGTTCTGTTAATAATGCACATTTAAAGATTCTTAAGCTAAAACTAACAAAACTTGGAGGAAGAAAGCAATTGGACCATAATCCTTAGTGATTTATTTTTTGTTGTTTTTGTATGATCAAAATCCTAGCAAAAAATGCATTTATTTAAAGATTTAACCAATGTAGCCAAGGCATAATGTTATACAACCGTACTGTATAAGAGGAAGTATTATAATATGGTAGATACATGACAGGTTTAGTTCGGTTACAGTTTGTGAGGACATTGTCACTTGTACCATGGACGTAGAATATAGGCGCACCATCACAGTCATGAAGCTTCAAATCCTTTGAAACAGATTCTTATTTCATGTAAATGATGTTTACCACTTATATTTCTGCATTCTACTACGGGGTGTCGCGACGACTCGCGATTATAATCACACTTCTTTGACAACGTTTTGGCTTACCACATTACTGATTCTTCTTAGATTGTCTATGGTGAGATATTTGATTATCTTATTCTTACTATTCAGTTATTTTCTTTGACAAGGCAATCTAGTTTGTTTTTAGACCCTTGGAGTGCACATCATGCATATTAATTCTGTGATTGCTCCTTACTCGCCTGCTCTATCAGTTAAGTTTATATTTAAACTTAGTTTGTTGCTTTGTGTTCCTTATGCTAATGTAATTGAGAATTATTTGCAGTTTTATACGCATCGCCCAGTCAGGCGGATGCTTTTCAGGGCATGTAAGAGCATTCGTTTTGACCGGGGAGGCATTGGGAACTGGTTACCTTAGGTGGAGAGGTATTCTCCTTACTTACTTATTTGTACCTAGTTGTACCTATTTATTTGACCGGAAGATTGACGAATCTGATGGTCCCTAGATGCTGGCTTCACATGCTCCTCGTATCCTCTCAACGCTCTGTCGCAGAAGAGTGATTGAAGTTGTTGAAAAAAAAATGGTTGTTAACGCCGCCAAATTGTACCTTTCGAAATATTTTATTCAGTTATGGTGATAAATAGTGTTATTTGGTGTATATTCATTGTGATTACGATGAATTAATGTATAAAGTGATGTATAAAAAGGGTGTTAATATCATTGACTTATTAAATCGTGAACATAATGTGAGTATTCGTCGTACGAACCAAATATCAAAACAATCATGTTTATCAACATTTATGAGATATTTCTCTGATTTACTTTCTCATTTTATATAAAATATGTGCTCTTACTATATTATACTCGATTCTATACCGATCATATCAAACTAGGTTATAAATTATCTTGTTAGTATCCAAGTTTATTCTGAAACAAACTCGCTACAATAATAGCCATAGGTTATATAAAGTTGAATAGAGATGCGTCAATAAAACAAATTTTGAATATATTTCACAACAACGTTATAACTGCATATATTTAGGAATCATGTATTATTGTCATAGGTACAATAAGAAGAGATTTCTACTGGAGAATTCGAGTTCCTATGAAGTTATAAATCAGCAACAATATTTATGATTCGCATGAACTTCGAGACATCCATAAAACTTATGAATAATATTTAATACAGGTATGTCAAACCATAATCTCTAGTTTCCAAATTATGACATTCTCTCTTTCATATAATTTTCTGTCCCATTGTTTACTTTCATGTTGGAATATAAATATTACAAATATTATTCCATTCTATAACAATTATAATGCAAGTACAGTCAGCAGCATATAAGACTTATAATTTATGAAATATTTTATTATTTTTGTTTTGACATTTAAACAATTTTTTCAACTTACAAATATAATGTAGGGATCTGTTGACAGTTTAAAGAGAACCTTTCTTTCTTGAAATATATGAAAACATTTTATCAATTAATTAAATAACTTACAAATAATTTTATACTTTCTGCTAGATTATTGATAATGTCAATAACTTAATAATGAACATTGCGACTTTAAATATCATGCATCAATGAATGTGTCAACTAGAAACTTAAAATGTTTTCAGAATTGAATAAACATGGAGGGAATTTTACTCAGTCGTCTGAATACCTTTGCGTCAAGCATTTTAGTACTGTCAAAGGAGGCAAAAACATTGTGTGTGAATCGTACTTGGGATAATGAGAAGCGAGAACAGAGTGCGATCAACGCCTCAAAGCTACAATCAGTGCTTAATCGCTTCAATGCTGATCTCTATCAATATTTCAATGTCAGTAGTACACCGAACGCGGACGAGATTTCAAACCTTACTACTTCTCAATTGCAAGGTGAAGAAATGTTAGCGGAACTTAACGCAACCATTCAAGCCGATAAGAACTCACAAGTGAAGGAGCCATCTACCTTCTCGGATAATCGCAGTAAACTGTCTGAATTGACTTTGCAGAAGTTCAAAGGAGACATTATGGGTTGGTTTCCATTTTGGGATCAATTTTATTCGAATATAGGTCAAAGAAACCTACGAGATATGGACAAGCTTCTATACTTGAAGGCTTCTTTGGATGGAGAGGCAAAAAACATGATTGAAGTCTTGGAGACTACCAACGAGAACTACCAAATAGCGGTGGATACTTTAAAGGGAAGATATGGGAAGAGTGAACATGTCATAGATGCCCACTATGCCACTCTTTACACAATAAAGCCAGCGGTTAGATTTGAGGATTGTCGGAAGACTCTAGATGAAATTGAGAAACATCTGCGTGTCTTACAATCTATGGGAGAAGATACATCTCATAATCACTTACGATTCTTGATTATGGAGAAATTTCCGGAAGATATACTGTATGAAATGAAATTAAAATCGGAATCTGAATCTATTGAAGCAATGAGGAAACAACTAAACATCATCATCACGGCAAAGGAAGATGCAAGAGGGTTTAATCACAAAAATGGATCCGAAGAAGTCCGATACACAACTGATGCTCTACATACTAGATCGATGAAGTCCAATAAACGGTTTAATAAAACAAAGCCCAAGTTTAATAGAACAGAAAATCGTTTCAACAAAGTTGGATCCTTTTTCTCCACATTTGCAAGAACTCCAATGCCAATGAAAAGGAGATTCGAAGGTCAGAGAAATGAAACACTCAATGTTAATCATCAGAAACGAATGAAAGTGTCGTGTGTCTTTTGTCAAGGTGACCATTACAATGATAGATGTCAGGTATATCCTACCTTAGAACAGAGGAAAATGAAACTAAGGAATAGATGTTTTCAATGCCTACGAACTAACCATGGCATAGTTCCATGCGAGATCATAAAGTATTGCCCACATTGCAATTCAAAGGGAAAACATGATAGATCACTGTGCCCTAAGATGTTCGGTACAAATACCTTATGACCAGTTAATAGTTTACATGTACATAGTGGTGGAAGCACTATCCTTCAGACCGCAGTAGCCAACGTCAAAGATAAAAATGGTATTACCAAGAAATGTCGAATTCTTTTGGACTCTGGTTCTCAGAGGAGCTATATTACACAGGATATGGCAAAAGAACTGGACTTAGATATAGAAGAGGAAAATAATTTATTGGTATTCACATTTGGTGCTAAAAGGCCGCGAGAGATTGATAGTCCATTAGTCAAACTCCACTTACAAACCAAGATAACAAGACTAAGGAAGTTTTTGTTAACGCAGTGCCATCCATTACACATGGTGTTTCATATCCTAAGCAAGAGTTAATTAAGGGAATACATAACAAGAAAGTCGTACTAGCCGACGACGGTTCCTTGTCAGATCGTGTTGATATTCTGATAGGAAATGACTACTATCATTCCATAATGTTGGAAGAAAAGATTCAAATTGAAGAAAACCTATATCTCTTAGATTCAATTTTTGGATGGATTTTATCCGGTAAAACCGAGAACACGTCTCATAATGATGACTTGAACGTACTTACATACTTTCAATCTTCTTATGAAAACAAATGGACTAAGCCTGATCCACCTCTTGATAATATTAGCATACAGCATTTATGGGATTTAGAATCAATCGGTATTATGGACTCTCCAAGTATGAACAGGGAGGAGGAAGCAATCAAAAACTTCAATGAAACTACGGAGATCAGAGACAACCGTTATTATGTCACTTGGCCTTGGAAAGAATATCCTCCTGATTTACCAACTAATTACAACTTAGCTTATGGTCGTCTAATTGGTCTAATGAAGAGACTCGACACAGAAACTCTGTCAGCTTACAACAAAACGTTGAATGATCAAATTCAAAAGGGAATCATTGAGTTGGTACCTGAATCAGAACAGATTGATCATCCTATCCATCACCTACCTCATCACGGAGTCTTAGTACCAGGAAAAGCTCTTCGCATTGCATATGATGCATCCGCGAAAACAAAAGATACTAAAAGTCTAAACGAATGTTTATACTGTGGACCAAAAATGTTGGAAGACCTGACAGGACTGCTAATAAGGTTCCGATGTCATACCATAGGATTAACAGCTGATGTAGAAAAAGCTTTTCTTCAAATGGGTTTGAAAGAAAAGGACAGAAATGTCACTAGATTTTTATGGCTAAAAGATACTAATAAACCAGTGGACAATCTTTTGCACTATAGATTCACTAGAGTTCCTTTTGGAGTAATTAGTTCGCCGTTTCTATTGAATGCAACCATCAGACATCTATTGCTGAATTCAAATTCAAAACATGCAAAAGATATAGCTAATGACATATATGTCGATAATCTTTTAACTGGTACAGATAGCATCGAAGAAGCAATGAACTTGTATAAGAATGTGAAACAAGTGTTTCAGCAAATTTCAATGAACATACGTGAATGGAGTTCTAACTCAAAGAAATTTATGAAACAAATTCCAGACATTGGTGATGATAAAATGGTAAAAACTTTAGGATTAAACTGGAACTTAAAAGAAGATTCACTTCAACTGAGGGTGAAGAATAAAGAAAATCCATACACTAAAAGAGGAATATTGAAATCTGTTGCATAAATTTTTGATCCATGTGGATTTGCTGCACCTATAACTTTACCTGCCAAGATTCTCTTCCAATCTCTATGGAAAGAGAAGAAACTAAATTGGGACACAGCGTTACCAGAACAAACGTCAGTTCAATGGAAGAACATTCTAAAGGACTTTGATTTAATCGGGTACCCCTTATCTTGCACAATCTCTATTGTCCAAAATACATTTACACAAAATACACTTGCACAATAATTTTTAGCCGAATGATACTATCGCATAATTATATCTTACCACAATTGTTATGTCGCATAGTATTCATTTGGCACAATTTTGAATAGCAGAATACTAATATCGCCAACTTTTATTTCGCAGAATTTTATGTAGCACAATATAAGTTCCGCTGAATTTATTTCGGCATAATTGTACCATAGCATACCCACAGAACCGAATCGCTGCCAGAAAATTAGGTTAGGTTAGGTTGAAACTGCGTCCCTCACAGAAACGAAGGCAAGGCAGGTAAGGCAGGTCCGACTTGGCTTAGGTTAGGTACGACGACGAGCGAAGCGAGGAGGAGTGTTAGGTTGAACTGCGACCCTAACGAGCGAGCGAAGCGAGCGAGCCGCGCAGTTCCGACTTGGCTTACGATTCCTAACATTACCAATTTCACCTTAAGGCAGATCCGACTTGGCTTAGGTTAGGTACGACGACGAGCGAAGCGAGGAGGAATGTTAGGTTGAACTGCGACCCTAACGAGCGAGCGAAGCGAGCGAGCCACGCAGGTCCGACTTGGCTTACGATTCCTAACATTACCAATTTCACCTTAAGGCAGATCCGACTTGGCTTAGGTTAGGTACGACGACCAGCAAAGCGAGGAAGAGTGTTAGGTTGAACTGCGACCCTAACGAGCGAGCGAAGCGAGCGAGCCGCGCATGTCTGACTTGGCTTACAATTCCTAACATTACCAATTTCACCTTAAGGCAGATCCGACTTGGCTTAGGTTAGGTACGACGACCAGCAAAGCGAGGAGGAGTGTTAGGTTGAACTGCGACCCTAAGGAGCGAGCGAAGCGAGCGAGCCGCGCATGTCCGACTTGGCTTACGAACTTGACTGCGTGCCTCACAGAAACGAATCGCTGCCAGAAAACTAGGTTAGGTTAGGTTGAAACTGCGTCCCCCACAAAACCGAAAGTAGGACGTAGGAGGAAAGTAGGAGTAGGACGGTTAAAAAACACAGAACTTGTCATTTTTATTTTATATATAAGTATAAGACATGCAAAATAGTAAAGAAAAAGGATTATTCCTTAAATAACTATTCTAATCTTAAATTAGCACCTATAGCCTTCAAAAATCCATTGTATCTATAATCAGCTTGATTATTTAGGATGACATCAATGCTTTCTACATCATTACTATAACATAATTACACTCAAGGATGCAAACGGAATATTATGCCATATAAATTTCGGCGACACAATGATTGGACCATAGGAGTATTGTTCTAATCGACATTATGCCAATGTACTATTCTGCCAAAGAAACATGTGCGAAGTGATAGTATGCCAAGAAATTTAGGCAAAAAGCAATTGTGCGAAATGATGATTGTGCCAATGGTTGCTATGCGAAACGAAAATATGCCAATAAATTTTGTGCAACACATTAGTAACCCGATTTAATCAAAGAGATCTGTTTACCAAGAAACATATTGAACAACAAAGAAGCTCAACTACATTGTTTTACAGATTCTTCCACTAAGGCTTACGCTGCTGTAGTCTACCTAGTGCAAGACAACAATATACAATACTTTGAAGGATCTGGAGAATTTGAAGATTCCTCGTTTAGAACTACTAGGAGTTCTCATTGGAACCAGATTGATTCAATTCATCACGAAATACATCAAAGCAAGCGTCACACAACTAACCTTGTGGTCAGATAGCCAAATTGCGATAAATTGGTGTCAAACTGATAAATTACTGGATACCTTTGTATCACGAAGTGTAGACGAAATAAAAAGAATTAATTCATTGGTAATCAAATACATACCTTCGATATTTAATCCTGCAGATGTAGCGACAAGACCAATGAAAACCAGTGAAGATCTGAAACGATGGTTCTATGGTCCGACATTTCTATCCATGAAGTCAATCAACTGGCCTACAGAACTAACTACGGACGCCATTCTTCTGGCGGGGGAGGTTCTTCCGAATACGTCAGAATTTGAGCTACATTCTGAAAAGGAAGACCAAGTTTCAAAGGAAAATAATACAGAAGATGCATGTATGGAAGAGTCTAATGAACTCTTACCTCAAGATAATCTTACAACACCTTTGACTATTCAAACAGGAACGAATTCGGAGATACAGGAAATAATAAATTTACAGAAACAGTTTTTTCCAGATGAATCAAAAGATAAAATAACTAACCTTACTAGAAATCTAGGATTGTTCAAAGATGTGGACGGTGTTATCCGGTGTGACGGTCGTTTAACACATTCAGATTTATCCTATGATGCTAAACATCCTATTGTTACCTAAGCAATGTGAGTTCACCAAGGAAATCGTCATGAAGACACATATCGAGAACTATCATGTTGGTGTATCACATACCTTAAGCATAATAAGACAACAGTTCTGGATTCCTCAGGGACGAACTCAAGTACAAAGAATCCTAAGCAAATGCCCACAATGTGTGAAGCATGGTGGCGGTCCATACGCTTTACCAGATACACCTGCTTTACCACCAGAAAGGGTGAAATATACCTCAGCATTCACTTACGTAGGAGTGGATTACTTCGGTGCAGCGTTAGTAAAATCAAACAAGGATCAAGAAAAACGTTGGATTTGTCTATTTACGTGCTTAGTAGTTCGAGCTATTCATCTCGAAGTTGTAAAAGACATGACAGCAGAGGAATGCTCTCTCGCATTTCGTCGATTTATAGCTTCCAGGGGTATTCCTACACTGATATTATCAGATAATGCACTTCAATTCAGATTGCTATCAGAGATACTAACAAAGAGAGAACTCACAGAAAAGGGGATTAGATGGAAATTTATACCTCAACTAGCGCCTTGGCACGGAGGTGTCTATGAACGACTTGTAGGAGTAGTGAAACATTGTCTCAAACGTTCCCTACAGAAACATCTTCTTAACGACAACGAGTTGCTAACTATCAAATAAAATAAAGAAGTTGAAGCGATAGTCAATACTAGACCGCTAACCTATGTGTCATCTGAGTTGGATCACATACTGAAACCTGTTATTTCCTAACACCAGGAAAATGCATTAACCTGCAGAACTTGGAAGATAAAATAGCTACAGGAACAACATCTACCAAACAGCGACTCATAGAAGGATGGAAACGGGGAGAAATAATAATGAACGAGTACAAGGATATGTTCATAAATCAATACCTATTAAGCTTAAGAAAACGTAGCGGTTATTCACCCAATCAATCGAGAATAAAATCTCACAGTGAACCTTGCATTGGTGATACAGTTCAAATCAAAAGTGATAGTAAAAATCGGGGAAATTGGAAAGTAGGTCGTATATGTGAATTACTGCGCAGTACAGACGGATTGTGTAGAGTCACAAGAGTGAAAGTGGGAGACACAATATTTACAAGATCTATTGGACATTTATACCCACTCGAATTGGATAAGCCCTTGCATGAAGTTAACTCGTCGCATGGCTCTTTAGATACAAGTTCCGAAGTGGAGCATAATGTATCAGTACCATTACTTGAAGATTTACCTCAGCCATCAAAGGACATGGATGTTGAGACAGCTGATATTACTGACACAATTGACCTTTCGAGAGACGCACACACAATAGATATTTCAATGATAGAAAATACTGAAAAGGACAACGCAAACACAACATCTGAAGATGTCGTAATTAATGAAGTCGAATCTACATCTACACTACCTAGAAATGAGAAACTTAAGAGAGCTGCCGCAGTCCAGGCAATGGATAAAATCAAAGAATGGACTCGACACTTAATGACTACACTTACTATTCTTCATTAACTTGCCGCGGCGGGAGTGTCGCGACGACTCGCGATTATAATCATACTTCTTTGACAACGTCTTGGCTTACCACATTACTGATTCTTCTTAGATTGTCTATGGTGAGATATTTGATTTTCTTATTCTTACTATTCAATTATTTTCTTTGACAAGGCAATTTAGTTTGTTTTTAGACCCTTGGAGTGCACATGCCTATTAATTCTGTGATTGCTCCTTACTCGCCTGCTCTATCAGTTAAGTTTATATTTAAACTTAGTTTGTTGCTTTGTGTTCCTTATTGCTAATGTAATTGAGAATTATTTGCAGTTTTATACGCATCGCCCAGTCAGGCGGATGCTTTTCAGGGCATGTAAGAGCATTCGTTTTGACCGGGGAGGCATTGGGAACGGGTTACCTTAGGTGGAGAGGTATTCTCCTTACTTACTTATTTGTACCTAGTTGTACCTATTTATTTGACCGGAAGATTGACGAATCTGATGGTCCCTAGATGCTGGCTTCACATGCTCCTCGTATCCCCTCAACGCTCTGTCGCAAACGAGTGATTGTTCGTAATGGATGAGATCAGGTCTAATCCTCGTAAATGGTGTATTCCTTGAGGACTGTGGGGAACTGACTTCATGCCGCACGATATGATTTAATATGATAACTGCAAGACGTTACACAGAGATAAATAGTCTGGTAATGTCAATTTTATGCGAGGGCACAAGGCGCAAACATACATGACAATGGAAGTCATGTATATACCACTTTCAGGCGGAGATAACGATCCTGTGCAGTGTGCGAAGTGAATCCTATGAGAGATGAAGGAGCACAATTAATCTGTGATAATACTACACGGATGTGATGATATCAGCGGAGTCTGGAGCGAGCTTGAAAATTAGCAGGTATGAGCTATTGCATTACATCTGACGCATTCCTACTCAACAAAATCAAGGGCTGTTATTTCAGTAGCGAAGCGAGTTACAGGTTAGGTTAAATACTATGAACCCGGGCAACGTTAAATTACTTTGTTGTCGCAGTAACCCCTCATGCTGTGGCGACACGGGGTTCGCATCCAGGTGGGCCCTGACTGCATTAACTATATCCACAACATCATATCCTTTGTTCCATGATGGTGCAATATCTGCTTCTCTGAGGAGATTGGACATGTTGTAGGTTTTGTGATACTCAAGCCCCCTAGTGAAGTATTTCAGTTCTGTATTGAAGTTCTCTAATGTTTCAGCAGCACAGGTTCCATGCTTGGTTCATTCATGAGCCCAAAAGGAATACGGTGGTGCACCTAAAGTAATGTAATATAACTAAAAAACTACTGTGCAATAATATTGTAAACCACCCAGGAACCTATTGAATGGACAGCACAAGTTACCAAAAATCTGACATTTACTTTCAGTTGAAAAATGTCTAACAAATAGGAAGACATGTTTTATCCAAAAAATCAAGATGAATGGATGTATTAAAAAACTAGGAAAAATTAAATTCTCGGTAAATAGAATATTTACCGTAATGTATATCAAGCCATACTTCATTTAGCACTTTTTCAATAGTTTTTACAGCCTTTGGATCGAAATGAGCTGATTTGTTGCAGTAAGAAGGCTCCGTTGACCCATATTTAGTAGACCAAATGCCATGGATGGTCCACGAATTTTGGACGCTTGGCATTATACATTTATTAGAAGAATTCTTTTCTTTACACACTTCACACACCGTCGCTGGCCACTCTTGCGTAAAAATTAACACATCCCAGTGATGATCCTTGTTTGCGTGGCCGGTTTCTTTGGGATGTGCATAGCCAAAGCTAAAATTTTGATGCAACAAAGTAATAAATTTAGCATCTTGGATATTAATATTCTAAACAGATTCTGTTCTAGAAACATGCATTTAAAGAAACGTAGCTATGCTCTGAACGCACCTGGTTTGAATTCGATTCATCCATCTCCGTGGGTAATCGGGCAGAGGACAAGCGTTTGGAAGATATCAAAACTATTCGGTACACTTCACAAATTATAATAATGATATACACACTCAAACCACAAACCAACAACAACTACAATAGAATAAATAAGGATTACAACATTATTTATGTTAAATTCCACTGCAACACACAAGCTCTTCCTTTCTTTTCTTTTTATGACAGCCTCATATAGCAGCCGTCAGTTTTATTGAATCATCTATGGCCGCCTTCCCTGCACTTTGAGTTTAAACTAAAGAGGTTGGTTGTTTGTTTAGAATAAAGTTGGCGATAGTAGCGCCATCAATTTCATGCGCCGTCACGGCCAACCCTGACAGCCGCGTGTCCTCACGCGATTACTCTTCTTTTAGTTTGGAATCTGAAAGTAGGCATATGATTACAAAATAAGCTTGCTCGTCCCTTCCTGACCAACGCGGCATGTACGTCCTTCTAAACAGGCACACTTCTTTCGACAATACAGTATAGTAACTCCTTCAGCAGTGGCATGGACCGGACACCTACAGCCCCTTCGATTAGGTTTCAGTACAAGCTCGTGACTCAAAACTGACATACGAAGCCACTTCGATCGGTCACACTCACCGTTACAAACAAATGTACAATCACTCTCTGTCTCTCCTGTCATTACAAGTAAACAATGGGTGCCTTCCAAGGGTTCGACTTACTTCAGAAACCGCTCATTCTCTCATTTCATCAATTACCTAACAAGAACTGTCTATAACAATTATTTTTAGAGTATGTGTCTTTGTGAAACCCCTTTTGTTTTAAATAGAAGATAATTATTCGATGCGATAAGACTCACTTTAATGTGTGTGGCCTTCCTTTCCTGAGATAATTAATCGCTCACCATCACTATTGGGGCCAGAATGAGTGTTTGAGTCTGCAGTCATGAAACGCTCACTACATGCTGAGAGTGTATCACTGTCGCTATCGTCTCGGCCAGCTTGTTCCACCCTAACCGCCGTCTCGGCCTCCTCACTGTCTATCAAGTTAGTAGCGACCTCAACCAAACCTTCAAAACCCTTTGGTACCAAGCGTAAATTTTCATGAGAGTATTTATAGACGCGGTTACCACTAGCGATAGCTTTTAGTTCGTACCTGTCGTTATTAAGGACTTTACAGATTACAAACGGCCCACGAAATTTCTTGGACAATTTAGTTTGATTTCGCTCGCTTCCTTTGATGAAAACATAATCTCCTTTCGAGAATAGCCTAACTCGAGCCCTGCCACGATTAAATCGCTCAGCATCAGTTTGAGCTGCATTTTGGATACTACACAAAGCCTCCTCTCTAATTACCTCTAAGCTAGCGCGCTTAGGTAATTCTACATTGGGACCTGTTTTGGATAAGCCAAGAGATTGAGCACGTATGCCGAACATTAGTTCTGTCGGTGTAAATCCTGTTACTCTTGACCTGGTGCTATTCAATGCCAACTGGACATTATCTAGCTCTTCGCGCCATACCTTGTTAGGGTCATTTTCTATTATTGTAAGTAAACTTTTCAAAGTGCGCATAACCCGCTCCACTTGTCCGTTAGCCCGAGAAGAGCCGGTTGCTATCAAGTGCAGTTCAATATTGTGCTCATTGCAAAATTCTTTAAAACTGGAACTTATGTAACACCGCCCTTGATCAGCTATGACTCTCTTGGGTGCACCAAATAACGATACTGCCTTTCGCAAAGCTCGAACTGCGCACGCAGCGTCAAGGGACTGGGTGTACTCAAGTAGAACGTACTTGGTGAAACCATCAATAATGACCGACGCATACTCCTTTCGATCACTTTTGCCACTAAGCTTCCCAGTTAAGTCAATGTGTATAGTGTGCCAAGGTACAGAAATCTTGGGTATAGGATGCAATCTCAGTTGCTGAGCTCCGGAAGGCCCCTTAGAGGCCTTGCACACTATGCATGAGTCAACAAATTTGCGTACATTTTTCGCCATTTGCGGGAACCAGTATTGTTCATAAATTTTGTCTAGAGTTTTATCGTAACCTAAATGCTGAATTTCACTGTGTACGTGATTTATAAGAGTCCAAATTAGGGACCGCGGAACAATAGGTAACCAAAAGCTTGCCTTATTACGTTCAACTTTCCTGTATAGGATGCCATTGCGTACGTCGTAAGTATGAGCGATACCTTCAGGTAGTTGATTACTTGTATGCTTGTTTATTAGATCCTGAATCTCAGGGTCGCGTTTTTGTTCTACCTGAAGCCAACTATCATGGAGCTCTATAAAATTAATAGCCTTGGAGCGGGTATTGGGCGTGCTATCAGATTCTGGTTTGTCAGAGGTAGTTGTTTTCAAGTTAGGTAGGGGATTCCGCGATAGATAGTCAGCATGCTCCATTCTACGACCTTCTTTGTATACGATATCAAAGTCATATGCCTGTAGGTAAGCCCACCAACGATGAACTCGCGGAGATAAATCGACTTTGGCCCTTGGAGGTTTTTAATGAATTGCAGTCCGTGAAAACTGTAAAATGTTGACCGTATAGGTAATGACGGAAGTTCTCAACAGCTCGCACCACCGCCAATGTTTCCAGCTCATATGAATGATATCTGGATTCCACTTCGGTGGTGCGGCGGCTAAAGTAAGCCACAACGTGTGGTACATTATTTTCTCTTTGAATTAAAATACCTCCATAGCCTTCTGAACTAGCGTCTGTGTGAAGCTCTATCGGGATGTCGGGGTTAAATATCGTCAGAACCGGTTCCGATGTCAATATGTTCACGATTTTACTGTGTACTGTGGCGACTGCTGGGGGATAGCTTCAGTGGAGGAATAAGTAGAGCATAGGTACTTCTTGTATGTTTATTGCCCAGAGGCCAGACGATAACTAACTACTACATTTTATTTCTTTGACGGATGTCACACGTCTTATTCTAAATATAAAACAACTTTACTTCTTAAATCAGTGGCCAGGCACCGATAGTGAAGGTACGACCTTCACATTTCCCGCCGTCTCGGGTATCACAATTGAGGGTTTTTGCTCTTGCGAATGATACTCATTGTACCGATGAATAGCCGCTTTAAGCTCTGCCTTCGTGTTGATCGTTGCTGTTGTAAAGTATAATTTTACGCTGTCATGTAGATTTTTTATAAAATGAGTTATGAAATCGGCTTCTCCTATGTTCCCAGCCTTAGATGCTAATGCTTCCAGCGCATAATAGAATATTATTGGTGATTCATGAGTCTCCTAACGACGATAATAAAAACTTTGTACATAATTTTGGCTCGACGGGAATTCGTTCTTTAATTTTGTCAAAACATCTTCGAATGATGTGAAAGTTGCGTGGTTAGCTTTATAAAATTGTAAGGCAGGTCCCGATAAATACGCTGCGATCGCCGCTTGTGATTGTGCTGGTTCATATTTTTTCACTTGGGCCAATATTTTGAATTGAAAAATAAAATCGTCGACATCTGATAAGCCATTAAAAGTGTTTGTTTCCATTTTCGTATGAAATCCAAACAAATTATATGCACAAACAGTTTAAAATCGCATGGGATGAAAAATTATAATGGGTGATTCAATGATTCGTCAACTTCACCCGTCTGTCGAACTCGCTCCGTTACGGCAGTGCCGTCATGACATACAATACCACACTGATGATGGCAATTCGCAATTGCCAAATGTGCACTTATTCTTCGTTGCGCTTCGTGCGCATATAGACAGTGCGTTCCGCTCCTGTACGGCTTCTATGCAAACCGTATGCTTTCAGTACGTAATTGTAACAGATGCCCAAGAATCTGTGGACAAAATTAATTGGGAGCGGGGGAACTTTCAATACTCGCGTGACTCTAGTTAAAAATTTCACAGACTCCACCAAGTGTGGCGACTGCCGGGGGATAGCTTCAGTGGAGGAATAAGTAGAGCATAGGTACTTCTTGTATGTTTATTGCCCAGAGGCCAGACGATAACTTACTACTACATTTTATTTCTTTGACGGATGTCACGTCTTATTCTAAATATAAAACAACTTTACTTCTTAAATCAGTGGCCAGGCACCGATAGTGAAGGTACGACCTTCACAGTACCTCCTTATGTTTGTCTGTCCAGGTAATAGGGCCCTTTAATTTGGTGAGCGGATACAATGGACAGGCAAGGGTCGCAAAGTTGGGAATAAACCTTCTGAAATAAGATGCCAAACCTAGGAACTGCCGTACCTGTGTAGCTGTGGCAGGAGCCGGTGCCTCTATGAGTGCTTGAACTTTCCGCGGGTTGGGTCTTACTTCACCTGCTTTAATGGCATACCCTAGATAGTCTATTTCAGTTTTCATAAATTTGCATTTACGAATATTAAAAGAGAAGCCGGCTTCAGACAAAGCCGCAATAACAGCTTCTAAACGACGTAATCCTTCAGCAACGTCTGACGAAAAGCAAAGTACGTCATCCATGTATGCTAGGGCTATGGTATCTTTAAGAGATTGCAAGGCTTTGTTAATACAACGCTGATAAACTGAAGCTGCATTCCGTAATCCAAATGGCATTGCTAAATATTCGTATTGGCCGTCAGGAGTCACGAAGGATGTGCGCTCGATGGAATCAGGGTCGACTAATATCTGGTGATAACCAGACGCCATATCCAGAGAAGAAAAATAACATGCCCCAGTCAGTCGGCCAATTTGTTCGTCAATCCTCGGAAGAGGGTAATGTTCAGGGCGCGTGTTACTGTTAAGCTCCCTATAGTCGACACACATCCTGTCGGAGCCATCCTTCTTTTTAACCAACAGGATATGGCTAGCGAAAGGAGAAGAACTTTCACGAATAATACCCGCTTTCAAAAGTTCTTCCACTTTACCCCTAACAATATCCTTTTCGGCAACAGATAACCTATATGGTCGGCGTTGAACGGTTTTATATGGATCAATAAGATCAATTTTTAAAGTACCCGTTGTCACACGGCGGGTCGGAACGCCTTCTATGAAGAATTGACTATACTTTTTAAGGATGTCAATTAACGCCTCTTTTTCAACACCCACGAGATCTGTATCAATCTCCCGACAGTCAAATACCTTTGCGTCTTCACATTCGTTCACTTCTTTACGGGTAGAGAAGTTAAGGCTATCACTATTAATTTCAACATGAATACCTAATTCAAGGACATCTCTGCCTATTATAATCGCTTCCGGAATCGTGTTATCTGGGACAACGTGAAACAAAATGGATAACGAAATATCTTGAATCGTTACTGTACTTAAGAGTTGTTCTGTACAACTAATGTTATCCCCGCCTATTCCCACTAAACAAATTGAATCGCTGCGCTTTATGCCAGATAACTTTCTGATAAAACTACTCCTGAGCAATGAGCAGGCAGAGCCACTATCAAAAAGGAACGTGATGGCCTCACCAGACGATGTCGACAGGGTACCCCTCGCTGACCGGCGCTCGCACACGTGGACAGCCTTACGTGTAATTGTTTCATTTTTCTGCTTCTTCACGGTACTAGGGCAGCTGGTACTGATGTGCCCAGGTTCGCCACATGCGTAGCAAAGTCGCTCCTTTTTTATTTTATCGGATTGTATCAAGTCGTTCCTCGACTTCAAGGCTTCACGGCGTTTACGGCAATCCTCCATGTTGTGCCCCCTATTAAAGCAATAATGACAGGCTCCATCAAAGCGCGTCGCTGTCGTGGTGTTCGTATTAAAACGAGTTTTCTTTATTTCAATGACGACGCGTTTGGCTCGGTTGGTAGACACCTGCCTACTGAGTCGGCGGTCCTGGGTTCGAATCTCGGCCGGGGCAAATATTTGTGCAAAATATTTGTTCTTGGGTCATGGATGTTATCTATATATGTATTTATATATTATGTAACTATATCGTCGTCTAGTACCCATAGTACAAGCTTTGCTTAGTTTGGGACTAGGTCGATTTGTGTAAGATTGTCCCTTAATATTTATTTATTTATTTATTTATTTTATTTAATGTCATTGGTCGCATGGTCATCGTGGCGTCTCTTCATGGATATACCACCGAGGATTCTACAAAGCTGAGTTCTTGTTGAAACTACATGCGAATTGAGTTCCCTGCGAATCAATGGATCTTTCTGAGATAGCACAGAAATTGCGAACCCAGTCACGACGTCTTCCTTCATTTCAACATTGGGGATGCGTTCAATAAGATTCCACAATCGCGCGGCCGCTTCTGTCGCCGTCTCCTTACATCCTATTTGAAACTTTAGGATTTCATCAAAGTAATCCTGCATCAGCATATTGCGACTAAATTTGGCAAGTAGGGTTTCTTTTATTTTTGGCCATGTCAGGTCCGAGGCCTTGAAAGTAGTCAGACATTTAGCGGCACGCCCCTTTAAGGCATGCGTTAGGGCAAATAGCAATTCGGATCCGGTGAGTTTTTCACTGTTTATCATAATTTCGGTTATATTACACCAACCGTGTATATCAGACTCAGCTTCGTCAGGATCAAATTTGATCAGATTTGTCGGTGATGAGCTTTTGGATGTGCTTTGTGTTGCGACAAGCAAACGAGACAGAAGTGCTTCCATATTTTCGAAAAAGTTCGCGCTTCCGCTAGCCGGCCGTGCGGGGCCGCTGTTGCTCTTACTTGTCCCCTCATCAGGCCCTGCAGATCCCACTTCTGATAAAGAAACTTAGCTATGCTCTGAACGCACCTGGTTTGAATTCGATTCATCCATCTCCGTGGGTAATCGGGCAGAGGACAAGCGTTTGGAAGATATCAAAACTATTCGGTACACTTCACAAATTATAATAATGATATACACACTCAAACCACAAACCAACAACAACTACAATAGAATAAATAAGGATTACAACATTATTTATGTTAAATTCCACTGCAACACACAAGCTCTTCCTTTCTTTTCTTTTTATGACAGCCTCATATAGCAGCCGTCAGTTTTATTGAATCATCTATGGCCGCCTTCCCTGCACTTTGAGTTTAAACTAAAGAGGTTGGTTGTTTGTTCAGAATAAAGTTGGCGATAGTAGCGCCATCAATTTCATGCGCCGTCACATTCTTCATTCTTACCTAGGCACCGATATACGGGTGGAGGTAACGGGGGCAACTGCCTGCCTGACTGCCCAAAACTTTCTCACATCTTATTTATGAAAATTAGAAAAGTGTAGTACGGGTGGATCCACGCCTGTCCTTACCTTGTATAAAGTAACGCTATTGTAAATAAATATCCACTTGGAAACATTATGTTACATCTTTTTTTAGCTATCTGTCTACGTTATTGTGTTGGCTGCTAGATTTTATAACTTGTAATTTAAAAATAATTTATATTTATACCATGCGTAGACAGATATTTAAAAATTAGTAAGTACAGTGTCTCCTTAATGGGAACATAAATTTTACTGAATGCAGTTTCGGGATTTCTCGTGACTGTCGTACTAAAATGTCCCCGAACTGCACGCCTTAATTAAGTTTCCCAGAGCAGTGCATTTTTTTAGGGTTCCGTAGTCAACGAACCCTTATAGTTTCGCCATGTCCGTCTGTCCGTCCGTCCGTCCGTCCGCGGCTTAGCTCCGTTATCATTAGTACTAGAAAGCTGGAATTTGGTATGAGTATGCGTATGTATAACGCCGACAGAACGGTTAAATAAAATAAAATAAATTTTTTTTTCGGGTACCTCTCGAACACCTAAAGTAGGGGTGATTTTTTTTTTCGTTTTTACACTGGTGTGTGGGGTGTCGTTGAATAGGTCTTGTAAAAATAATAGGGGTCTTCTAACATTATTTTATGATAAAGTCAGCAGTTTTGTAAATATTCGCTCCAAAAACAAAAAAAATAGTGTCCCCCCCCCTCTAACTTTTCAACCACGGATCAAAAAAATTCGGAAAAATTAATGTTAATGAGGCCTTATAAGTACTTTCAATGAAAACTATATTGAACAAAATCAGTCAAGCTGTTTTTGAGTTATCGCCAAATTTCATATTTTTTCTTTAAAAGTTGACTTCCAGAAGGTAATAAGTGATTACAGTTTCTAAGGCGTTTACGACCTTTTTATAGAGCTTAAAAGCAGTTTATTGTGAAGGATGAGCAACTACGGAACCCTACACTGAGCGTGGCCCGGCATGCTCTTGGCCGGTTTTTGTCGTTAGTGTATTTTGTAGGAGAGAAAATGGCTTATCGAGCAAACATTCTACACAGTAGATGAATTTTTTAATGTAGATTAAATATGTATAATTTTTTTTGACATGTAATTGAATAATTATCAATAAATGAGTTTATGAGTTTATGAGAAGGGGACTGGCTTGTTCTGCAGATAATTTATTTAGGCGTATTTTTTGTATTACTAAGATCATACGCCGAATACTGATCCGATGTGTTAGTTTTTAAGTAGATTATGTATTTTAGTTTCGGCAATAAAGGCTATAATAATATAATAATAATAAAAAGATCATACACCTATGGAAAATTAACAAAGTAGGTAGTCGTGACATTGACGGATATTTTTTTCCGATAATATTAGAACGAACCGTAGAAAAGTCAAATATGATTTAAAATATAATATTTTATAGTGCCCGCCGGTATTTAAGTTCAAAACATTGTTTACCGGAATGCTGCTCTATTCTATTCTTCGTTCTTCTTGCGAAATAAATACTGAATCCTATTGAAATAAACTTGACTCATTTTGTTCGGCTTTATTATGCAAAAGCTACTTGAAACTTGCGGAATAGTTAGTTCTGCTTCCTCTTTGTTTACATCAGTGACATTCACCGACTTTCAAACTTTCAACGTCATTTACCAAAAATGTCGTTGCCAGCATGGTATAAGAAAATAAGGTATTGCACTCCGGCTAGTGAGCTTTTCTACATCACTGATTAGTTGCCGCTTTATGGTAACAAAATAATTGTAAATAGAAAATTGTTTGCCGCCAGTCATACAAAAAATATAAATTATGCATTTAATGTTATTACGATTGTCATGTTCTTTAACTAAGTTTTATTTTGTCGTAATTTTATGAGATTCATACAGGTAACAAGAGAATCGGGGAGTATTATGATACACCACTGGCAACACAGTTACGGATTGACAGAACCAACCAACCAATCACAACATGATGACGTCAAAAGTCTCACCTGTCATTCCGTTCCGGAGTGCCATACCTTATTTTCTTATACCACGGCTGCCACTAAAATAAATTTGTACCACTAAAAATCCGCAATATAGCGTGGGTTGCGTGTAGCGTGGGTTATAACCCCCCGTTGGTCTATAATTTATTAATCTGCCGCCGCGTCATGTGCTCATTTAAAATTACGAACATGTTGGCTGATCAAATTGGTTCACTTGGTAACACTGAACATATATTTCTATCTCTTCTGTATGATATCTGGAAAGAAACGTCATTGTCATCTAAATGAAACCTATACTACCTATAGTCTTAGTTTTTTTTTATTGTAATGTAAACAAAGAGCTGCCATTCTCGGCTTAATAATAATAATGTAAACATAAAAAATATTTGTGATAATTAAGTTGGCTTAGTTGTTATTAAGGTTAAGTTAAAATTTTAAAAATGTATACAAAATTTTAAGTGAACACCACGTTCAAACGAATTTGTGATCGTGACTATTCACGCCAACATTCATCGGTAGATGTCGCTAGTTGCCACTAATGTGCAATGAATATAAACTAAACATAACAAAAAACAAACAATGAACGATTCGTAGTGCTTTAACATTTTTTTTATATTATATTAGTTTAAACTGACCACTATTTTAAATGTTATCAATTCAACCAAAAAAATACACTTAAAAATTTTCAAGCAAACTAAATATTTACACTGAAAGGATTTGTGGTTCGCACGTTCCCGCGATGAAGCATTTTAGTGAAATGACTATCGAAAAATTTCGTAACAATGACGACATCCTAGGACATAGTCAAGGCGATTAAACCATAACAAAGGTGTACTTATGTATATTATGGGATAGGCGTTTCTACTTGTGCTTATATTAGTACCAGAGTACTTATACGATATAGAAATGTAGGTACAGTTATAGTTAATAATGTATGCTGTCACATTCTCTCGATAAAGTTCGTTTTAGCTTAGCTTTCTACCTCGTCATTGATAGGAAGATAAATATATTTAGCCAGATAAGGAAAACCGCCATCATTCTTCAGGATATGCCATGTCATATATTACGCTTTCATTCTAATTTCTCATTGTGATAAAAAAAATACTCTATGCGTAAATTTCAAAATGGCGTATTGTATCGCCAGAGTACAAAATGACAAAAAGCGAGCAATAGGTATTTCAAATTTTACCAAATTCTATATGGGTATGAAAGCCGGTCCTCACTCAATAGGCCCAAAAGTTGCGCCTAGCGTGGACACAATATAGACAATGTCTTAACCTGGGTATAAAATCCGGTGCATGCGCTATCCATTATATTGCTAGAATGAGAGTCTAATAAATAGTGCAAGCTTTACCGTAGTTTTTACGTCATTTGGTCCAGTGCGCGTCTTGAAAAACTCTACCGTGCGCGTGCGTCTCGTTCCGCTGCGCTTGCGCCGGCATCCGTTAATTACTAGTGCATTATGGGCTCGTGTAATTAATTAACGGATCATAGGAGAAAAAGCTACGGAGAGAGGGTTCCGTACTCCACGGTTGAACACGACATAAACACGATAGTTAACATATAACGCAGGGCGTAGGTGCCCGTTTGATGAACGTTTAATCGGCGTATGGCGTATAGGCACTACAGCTACGTACGGCACGTATGTCGTATGTAGGTACAGTAAGCTTAGGTTTCTCAGCAGCTAGCTTACTGTGCCTAATACCTACTTGGGTTAGTTCATATTGTTCCTTATGTTGTTTGTAGCTTTATTACCCTTATATTGAATAAAAATACGTTGTAAGTGTGGATTTTTTTATATTAAGTATTAGGCTCCTTAAATGATATTGCCTTGTTTACCTTTAAGTACATATAGGTACCTATACATTATTTACGAAGCACAGGCACTTAATTTTTCTTGAGGACTTCGATCGGGATCATGTTTTATATTGACTTACCTAGTAGGTACTTGTTTCGATCACTGGGCTAAAGTAATAAGAAATACCTTATGTAGTTAATGCGGTGTAATTGGAGCACGGGAAACTGGTGAAGCTGGTGATGGCACAGACGTCATTGTTCACTCAATTATATTCTCGCAGTATCCTTGCGTGATCGAATGAATAATGAGATCTGCAGGGGAACTAAGGTGTTTACATAGCTCAGAGTACTCTCTGAGTTGTCTGACCTGATAGAGACAGCGGACAGAACTCACACACAGTTGATACAGTGCTTTATCACCTGTTGACAACTCACTGTTCTAATTCAATGCAAATAAAAATCTGGTTGTAGTGTGCCGTTGGATGAGGACAACGCACGAGCACGACTGGTCATCGTGGACATTCTTGGGAAAAGCCGTTTTGGTCAACAGTGGACGTCTTTTTAGGGTTCCGTACCCAAAGGGTAAAAACGGGACCCTATTACTGAGACTTCGCTGTCCGTCGGTCCGTCCGTCCGTCCGTCTGTCACCAGGCTGTATCTCAAGAACGGTGATAGCTAGACAGTTGAAATTTTTACAGATGATGTATTTCTTTTGCCGCTATAACAACAAATACTAAAAATAAAATAAAATAAATAAATATTTAAGGGGGGCTCCCATACATCAAAGGGATTGGTTGCGTTAACTTTGCACCTCATTTGTATAGAGCGCTATACATACCAGGTGCAAATTTAACTTAAACAACTAAAGGATGGAAAGTGTTTGTACGGAACCCTCGGTGCGCGAGTCCGAATCGCACTTGACCGGTTTTTTAGTCTAATTTAGGCAAGCATAGGGCCTTGAGTGCACCTAATGTTAAGTTGCAGAGAACCAAGTTATATTTTGCTATCCTGATGAGAAAAGTACACGCAAACCATTTCGAATGAATCAGTGGTAATTATCGACAACATAAGGGTGGAACCCATGGCCGCTTGTCCGCCTCCAGTATTGTGATATCAGAATGGAGGCGATAGAATCAGCTCATGTAGAAAACCGATAAACAGGCTACTCCCATACTGCGGTATCTTTCAGCTGATAGGATGATGATGACCCTATGTAATTTTAACATTTTTTAATAAATGCAATAGGTACTTAATTTCTTTGCAACTGTGGTGGTTTATGAGCTGTGAAGTTACACAGCTGGAACATTAGTATCGGGGTTCAAATGGACATACTTACATACTTATAAAAAAAAAGTTGTTCTGTTCTGTGTAGAAACCATATTATACAGTTTGGGCCCTGTAACAAGAGCGAAATATCAAAATATACATCCTTTAACTAATCAGTAATAACGTCCAAATAGTATGAATTAATTAAAATCTATACTTAACATATTATAATAAAGCTTAAGAGGGTCGAAAATCTGTACATGGAAGATATTCGAAAAAAAGTTGGCGGGGGATACTTAGGATCGATAACAGAACACGTTCCAAAAGCTTTTTGGAATTTTTGTCTGTTTATATCTGTTTGTCTGTTTATTTGACCGCACACCGCGCATCACGTGAAAACGGCTGAAGCTGAACGGATTTCGATGAAAACTTCTTTAATCTGTCGAGAAAATCCCCGGCAGTATTATACCTAGGCTATAAAAAATTTACCAATAAAAGCCACTACACTCGTTTGAGTTAAGTTTACACCTGAATCTTATGGCGGTACTTAGTCATGAGGTGCAAAGTTTTTTCAAACATGTGCTACGGCTATCGAGTACCCCTATTGGCCCTATTAACTAGCAGATAAGCCACTGAGGAACGATTTTGCCTAATAAGTTCTAAGTTTAGAAGAAGGGGTACGGATATCAACAAAAATTGAATAATCGCTGCTACGTTGCTGCCTGGTGGCAAAACGGCTCGCACAACATTCAAGATCCCAATAGATTTGGACAACACGGAAAGTCCTGTCTGCGGGGGGGTATCAAGCAACTGTGTTAAAGCAAAACTGACACAGACCGACTTCCACGCGTGCACAGCTAGTCAAAAATATACTGGTATTTTCTAACAAAATGAATCGAGCCAGCAATGTAGTACAGCAGACATTGTACCCAGTCGGAATACTTGACAGTGACATTTAGGTACGATCGTTTTCAATAATATAATATTATAAAACCTACTAAATATATCAATATTGTTTAAAAACCGTTATGCAGTTGAACATTTTTCTTATGAAGTGAAGAAACTAGGTTTAAAGTCTAGGGACGAAAGGATGAAATTAATAAATGATATAACATAACTTTAAACTGTTTATTACAGTACGATTAAAATCAGTTAACACTTCGGCCAACCTCGGTAATTTTCGTGAATCCCTCATCTCTCACATAGAGTTATCAATTTACAGATATGACCGATTTACAAAATTCTTTTCGTATTTGATCTTCCGAGATGGTCCCATGTAAATTTTATCAAAATCGGTCAAGCAGTTTATGAAATATCAACAAAAATCGGTTGAAATCGGTTATTAAAATTTTCAATTTGGTGATTACCTATTATCAATTATTAATCCGATGTAATATCGTACTGACAATAAAATATTGACTCATATATGTATTTTTTCATAGGTATGTGACAGTTTTAGGGAAAAGGTCCCACTTTGTCGATATGGAGTTATGAGTAGTTCCTAATACTACAGAACATAAGCTATCTTTTGGTGAAAAAATTATGTCTCTAGGTGCTATAGTTATTTTTTTTAAATTCTTCAAAGTTGCAAACGTGAAAAAGCGACAACTGAGAAAACGTTGGTTAAAGTTTGGGACGGCTAAAAACACACT
Organism: Apotomis capreana; assembly: GCA_947623375.1. Classification (NCBI taxonomy): domain Eukaryota; kingdom Metazoa; phylum Arthropoda; class Insecta; order Lepidoptera; family Tortricidae; genus Apotomis; species Apotomis capreana. The sequence continues at coordinate 22,600,555 of OX392499.1, forward strand.
CGTACTTTGAAGTTATGGAGTGGTTGGTATCAAATTAATTGTCATACCATAAGAATTTCAAATTAGTTAAAATCATATATGTAACCTTAATAGTTTGAATGTTACGGAGGCTTGAATATAAAAACAGAACGAAAATATCTCAATGTGAATATGGTTTTTTTTTCTATAGGTATTGATAACACGACACGCAGATTTATATTTAAAGTTGTATTTATAAATGTATTTTCATGCTAAAATTGATAGAAATAATTCTATGGATCCCTTTAGTTAGTCATTATATCAAAAAGTTAATAAAAAATGAACTGAAAAATATAGCTAGCATAAAAAAAAATACAAATGACATGTGTGTTGTAATATATAACATACGATTACTTTAAAAACACACTTATTAAGCATAAAAAGTATGTAAATATCAAATATTGAGTACTTTTTTATACAAATAAAGTTTAGTGATTTTCTATAGGGAGCGTCCCACTTTGTCGATTTACTAAACCTTAGTGCTTTTTCAGTGAAATGTATGTGTTTCGTATATAAATCCCATTTTATGTATGAGATAAAGGTTTGTAATTGTTAATATAATGGTCATTGATACTTAAGTATGTCGTTTGTTTGATCTTTTTTTACGGAATTTAAACTGAATTTATTTCCGAGTCAAACGTGCTAAAACTTAGTGTCCCACTTTGTCGGTTTAGTGGTCCATACGCTAAAAATTGACTACAAGTAGAAAATCAGCTTTTAAAACATAGCTAAAATGTTTTTCAAAATGAAATAATAATAATTATGATCGTCAAAGTTATAAAAATACTAATTGTAGGAGCAAGAGTTCCTAAAGGAAATGATATGTTTGTGATTGTATATTTTTTTTTAATACAGTTGCTCAAAAAGTGGTACTTTTCGTAGCTGCAAATCGTGCGAAAAGTTGGATATTTCGAACTAGTGCTTTTTACTTTTCAATTTTTTTTAATTTTCTGTTGTACTAACACGTCATGTCTCATACATCCAAACATAGGTCATTCACTTTCCGACTTTATTTATTACGTCATACAGAATTGCAAGTGTGTATTTTATAATTATGCTTAAAATATTTAAATTGCATATTCGATCAAGCAAAGGGTTATCTATTAAAAATATTCAAAAACGATTTTAATAATTAGTCTGAGTGATTTTAATTTAATGAGCAAATGAGTATTATGCGTGACCTATAAGAATTAAAAAGAAAAGTATTGTCACAGATTAGAAAATACAGTATTAAGCGTGACCCACGCGCTGCTTTATACATTCATAATAATTATGAATCATCGCTATTTTTGTGTATTAAATAATATATATTTATTTACAATTATATGAAATGTAAAGAACTAAAAACAGATTCACGATGTTTATTGTTTGGAATCAATTAAATTACTGTGTAACATTATCATATCTCTTCTGAAATATTAAAACTATATCTCTTGATTTGGCTGAATGATGACAGCCGACGCCATCTTGAAAAAAAATATTACAATTAAAAGTAAAACTTTCTTTTTCATTCAAGATTGTTTTAATTATGTGTAAATGACATAAGATTTATAATATAAGAGTTTTTGATAGGAAATGATGGATTCTGATGTTACCAGAATAGATTTAACACCGCTCTATATACGAGCCAAAGGCGAAAATTGCAAGTGAGAGTATTTTACCCGCAAAATCGAAATAAAAATTACATTGCCGTCTATGAACATTTTATTGGCTGGAAACGAGAAAAAGAGAATTATTAACAACTTGAATAAAACTTTAAACTTACCAGCAAAGGCCTTAAATGCGACCCTTGACAATTGCTCTAAAAATTGTAGGTACTCTTAATTTTTATCAGACAGAAATAAATATAATTGCCCCTTTCAATTACTGTTTTAAATTTGTATTATTGCAATTTTTCGCAAATGTATTAAAAAACGTTGTTTGGTACACGTGTGGAAGTGTCATTTTAACTCGTCCCGAGTCTTGACCCTCGCCTTGCGGCTCAGGCCAAGACTCCTCGGGACTCGTTCAAAATGACATACTTTCCACACTTGTATCAAAAACTACTATTATTGTTAATTTAAAAGAGTTTAAAAGTCTGATGTTTAAAAAAATACTATAAATCTTAAGTCGTTATGAAATTATATATTTTTAAACAATACTCATTTTCATTCAGCGGAATCATGGATAACAGTCTATTATCGATGGCTACACAACCCTGCTTATACCTATACCTATATGTACATATATGTTTAACTAACTAAAGGGATCTATATAACTATTTCTGTCTGTTTTAGCTTTAGGATATATTTATATTTAAACTACTAAGAGAATGATGAATCTGCGTGTTATAAATATAGAAATGAAAACCATATTCACATTGAAATATTTTGTTCTGTTTTTATGTTCAAGCCTCCAGTAACATTCAAACTATTAAGGTTACATACATGATTTTGACTTATTTGAAATCCTTAAAGTATAACAATTAATTTAATACCAACCACTCCATAACAAGTGTGTTTTTTGCCGTCCCAAACTTTAACCAACGTTTTCTCAGTTGTCCCCTTTTTCACATTTGCAACTTTGAAGATTTTTTATAAAAAAACTATAGTACCTAGAGACATAATTATTTCACCATAAGATAGCTTATGTTCTGTAGTATAAGGAACTACTCATATCTCCAAATCGACAAAGTAGGAAGTTTTCCCTAGAACAGTCACAAATATGACATCGACAATTTTTTCAGATATTCGACAAAGTGGGACGCTAGGCACTAAACTTAAAAAGTGCTTAAATTGGAAATGTTTGCGTCGACATTAAAATCATAGCTTCATTACAGTATGTTCAATCAGTTTTTATTGAAAACCGATTTTCGGTAGGTTTTGCCATATTTCACTAAACTGCCCGTAACTCCGTAACTAGAATCGACAAAGAGGGACGTTTTACTAAACACAGTCACATATATTGTATACAAGTATAGCTTTAATAAATAATGAATGTTCAAATTCATGTCACTTCTGCATATAAAATTTCTTAGGTCTACCGGTTAGTAATGTCATCTTGGCAGGTGCTATACATTGCGTTTATGATACTTCAAATTGAATGCTACCTAAAAGAAATCGCGGTAATGTATTTCGTGTCATTTCCGTCTCCGGATTTAGGCGCCCCGATACCCGAGAAAAGCCGAAGTGTTAACTGATTTTAATCGTACTGTACATAAAATTACTGATAATAATTAGGTATTCCAATCTTCAAATGCACTTATAACATTTTGTAAAGATGTTTCTTTTTCACGGCCACAATTACGGTAATACGACTACGTACGACTTTATGCTCCATTTGTCTCAGTTCCGACACGGCATGTGTACCGAGTAAGTACTAAGTGTGTCGGACCGTTTTCATTTTTGCACAAATTATTAGAATTTTGACCAAAAACTACCTAGTACCTAGTACACAAATTTTATAATCATAAGTGCAAAAATTAAACAGTCCGATACAATAAGTTTTCTGCCCATTCGGTTCCTAAAATATCGTAAAGATTGGTTAAGTTTTGGAGGAGGCAACAGACGAGAACGAAACCTCGATTTGCATAGAAAAATAAGCAGTGTTATTTCCTCTTAAGATCCCGCGTCATATCGCAACGAGAATGATCTATATCTTGCAACAGTTGCAACTAAATAAAAACACCTAATCTTTAAGAATACTGTAGGTTTGAAGTGACGTCGGAGCATCTGAACTTAGTAAGCGTGGGTTGCATGAGTGGGCAGATACTTTCATTGCGTCACTAAAATAATCCTGCACCTACGTCATGTAAACTAATACATTCTATTGAAATTTCTAGGATAGCAAAATTTTTTTAAACAAGAATCTATTCTATATAGGTATTGCAAGTAAAAACCATTTCTAGGAATAAGTAGATTTCTAGAACTGCAAGTTGGTTATTTAATTTATATAATGGTCTATATTTTATTCGGAATAGGTACTAAAATGACGTTTACTCGATTCATGTTTGAGCCTTTTCAATTACTAGGTACAATTGGTATTTTAAGTTAAAATGCATAACATAGTTTAGTATTCCGAATATAAATAAACCATTGTATGTTTATGTACGTACTTTCATTCATAATTTTTGACCATTGCTTCATTGCAAGGTATGTTTTTTACTAGGCTATATTCTCCTATTCAGATGGGAAAAATATACCCGCAAAAGTGGTCATGTAGTGGATACCTAATGACATGATCTCGGATATACATATATCGGTTAGGCAAGTGTTTTTTTTAATTTCATAAAAACCAGAAGATATTAATCTTCGCTTGGTAACCGTATTCCCGCATATTTGTCCAGTTTCTGCCGAACCGTAAAAAGTCGGGCGTCGCTGCGTGTTGGATGGAAGGGCACCTTGTCCAATGTCACAGGTTCGGTACCTGGCCCTGCGTGACCCTTCGAGATGCTCGCTCTCTCGATATCTATACCTTATACTTTGATTTTGAATTAATACTTCTGAGACGGGTGTGCTTATTAATATTAAATTTTAAATCTTAGCCACTAGACATCCTGTCTCTGTCTATCTTCTGCAACGTATTACTTATGTATTCACTCTCATTTGCCCAACAGTTAACGGAAGAAATCCCTAGCAGGGATAAGGCAAATTATGCCTTCGTATAACGTCCATTGTTTATAAGTGCAAGAAACTATTTGCACACATACAATCCTTGTTGGTTCGATTTTGGTACTCAATAACGTTTCTAGAGACGCGACTTCCATAGAAAAAAAAACCGGCCAAGTGCGAGTCGGACTCGCGCACCGAGGGTTCCGTACAAACACTTTCCATCCCTAAGTGGTTAAGTTAAGTTTGCACCTGGTATGTATAGCGCCCCATATAAATTAGGTGCAAAGTTAGGTATTAAAAAAAAAATTTATGGTTTTCGTAATTTTTCCTTTATCTATGCTATAAGACGTTGCTTCGTACCAAATTTCAAGATTCTGAGTTCACGGGAAGCACCCTGTAGGTTTTGATTCCCTTGCAAGTGTCGAAAATTTGCGGCATAAACGGCTGTATCTTTTGATTGCGTTGGCTTAGAAGTTTGATTTTTTCACAGCTTCAAGGGACAGTAGACCTGAGTAATTGATATAAATTTCAGCTTCATACCTCCACGCGTTCCTGAGAAAAAGGGTCTTGACAGACGGACGGACGGACAGACGGACAACAAAGTGATCCTATAAGGGTTCCGTTTTTTCCTTTTGAGGTACGGAACCCTAAAAATCAAGACGTTGTATAAGTAGGTAGACAATTGAGTAAAAGTCGACAAGCAGCGCCTATAAAATCACAAAAAAGATTCTACACGTTCGTCCTCTAGTACCCTTAGTACAAGCTTTGCTTAGTTTGGGACTAGGTCGATTTGTGTATGTTTGTCCCATAATATTTATTTATTTATTTATTCAACAATTTCTTTCTGTGGATGTTTCGCCCACTTGTGACCCACCTGCATCGGATGGATCGACGTGATTTCACGTTAGAGCTCTATCGTAGAGGTAGGTTTATTAAATTTTATTAAAGCAGCAAACGTGTGCTAGCGAGATATCTTTGCTTCAATAAAAGTTAATGAGTGTGGATGAAGCACATGGTTACCTGATATCGATTCTCAATGTAAGTAATATGATACGATAGTGCTGGATAAAAAATATGTCGCAGAACTTTACGTTCGACAAAGTTCGATTACGTTACAAATGTTAGAAACTACAAAACCCCCCTGATGCATTTATTAATGAAGCGGCTGGTTGCAGAATTCGGTTCTTGACCTAATCAGCTTCAATTCAACAGATTATAGTTAATTCTAATTATCCATCTAACTCCGAAGAGGAAAGTGGGCACATTTTACGCCAAGTGGTATAGAAATACTTTCAATGATATTGTAAATCGTTTTACCCATAGAAAAATATTTCATTGGTTTGCCGTTAAATATTGGGGATTGAGGTGCAAACTTCTTTCAAGCAGCAGCCAAAATAGTTCTTAGTTTAGAAGAGGGGGTACGGATTTCAACAAAAATTGAATAATCGCTGCTATACGTTGCTGCCTGGTGGCTCTTGACCGCCATAAACTGCACGTAGCGTCGTACCCTAAGTTAAAGGGCCCTTTACAAATACTAAATACTTACTTAAATTCAGTGTCTGTAATGGGCTAGGAAGAATTCCATCACGGGCTCACGGACGCTGAAAATGCTCTAAAATAATTTTCAGTTTTTGTTCTCTAATAAGTTCATTGGCATGTTGGCATGTGATGTGGTGCACTCCTGGCGCTGTCTTTCTATTAGGGATAATTTTACCTGTGATTATATGACGGTCGTTTTTCGCCAAAAGACACAATAGGGGATGCGACTGATGTTGAATTATACTACATAGTGTAGTTATATGAATAAAATTACCTCAATATGTCATGAAACAAAGAGAAAAAATAAAAACAAAAAAAGATTTTTTGAAATATGTGACTTCGAAGGTTCGAAAATTACGTTTTTTTTTAAATCCAAAAGTAATTTTATACCCAACCCACAGATGACGTCGGTTTCGGCCCTTTATTCGTCACAACAATATCTTTCGTTCTTTCTTTGTTTTTTATTATAGAGAAAACAACATAAAATTAAAAAGTATATAACTAAACCTTAACAAACTTAAATTATGATCTAATTAAACCTAACTTAAACTATTGGGACCTAAACTATATGTACATATATCCCCTATGTCGCTAGGGTGCCCATAAGGCTGGCCGCGTTACCTCGCTGGATGGCAATGCCAATGCGTTGGGCGAGGAACGAGCCAGCGCTACGATCACCGAGGACCGGATAAGTCTAAACAATGTATCTCTCTTTTCTGTTGACCGCGGATGGCGTCGTCGGGGTAGATGGGTGGCTGTGCTGTGGGGAGCGTTCCAGCGCTGCGTTTGATTTTGGTTAAAAGAAGTCCACATTGGTCTGCCTACCACTTGAAAGACAGGTTACATTACAACTGCTCTTGGACTAACCCGCATCTCTGTATATGCGTGTATAGTTGCTGTGATTACCTTCGACCATCGTTACCTATAATAATTGCAGACGTACTTGTAGTGCACTATCTTTTATTTATGACCACTGACATTTAGCAAATGTTCACTCCCGACGACGTAAGGCTATTATAAAACATGAGGCATTGCTTTTGCTACTTACATGCGGCTCATTACTGGTAGGTTTTCATTGAAAGGGGTAAAGGAGTGTTTAAAATGCTTTCCATTATTATTAGCTGTCACTGAAAAGCTGCATTGAAATTGCCTGTAATAAAAAAATGATATATATTATTTTAGGTACTTACCGGGTCGACGTTACATAGCAATAGCTATAAAACCATTACTCAAGTACCCATCTAACTAATAGGGGCAGACATAAGCGACGACGTTCTTACAACCTGATTCCCATTTTAAGACAATCCTGCTAATAGTAAAGACTTAGTAAGCCAAATAACTGTCAACTTATGGTCAGTAAACCAGTTGGATGAGGGCATCACTGGTCGTTATAGGGATCCTTATGGGAATAACACCTCTTATTGGTGCTATATCCAAATATGTGTGAGTAATCTAAATCATTAAGTAGGCGAGTATAGCGATCTCATTGGATGAACAATAATCGTTTACAAAAACTGGTACAATTTGGCCTAGAATCGCAGTACAGTGGCGGTTTGAAAAAGGCGAGCAAGTGCATGTAAGCTGCACCTTTTAACAAAAGCTTCGAAAAAACTATTTCCGATGAACACGAACAGTATAAACAATCGCAGTCGCGTGCGCAGCGTCTAATTAATCAGAAAAACGCGTCACGGAGCGTTTGAGCGCGTTTTTGCCGCGCGGCCACGCGTCCGGAAACGCGCGTTTTTGCACGTGTATTAATTCCAGAGAAGTGCATCGACCGGTGTGACCGATGCAAGTGGGTCTATGAGGGGTGGGTTCGGTTAGGACCACATATATAATAGTCGATAACATTCTCGACCATAGACCATAAGAATACTATTCTCAATTAACCTTCATTGCCAATAGAATCAAAATATTGAAGTGCCTGACTACAACACACTATTGAATACAACACACCTACAGACAATAACTTTACCTATTGCATGAACTTAAAATGCTCTACATAGGTGGTTATACAGCGTGTATATTTGATATAACCGCAAACTTCACGGGGTCTTAGTATAGGCACTTACTTATTAATATATTGATCCGTAAATTATTAAAAAAATCTGTTAAAAACTGTTTTTTTCCATATGAAATAATTCAGCACGCAATGTATTTGTTTGTTGTTGTTTGTTTATTTATTTATTTATTTATTTATTTATTTATTTATTTATTAGGTTACACAGTATTACAGTCTTAAAACTAATTCACTGTGAAACTTAAAATAACTTAAATTGTAACTAACTGAATTACAATATGTTCAACAATAACTACGTAACATCAAACATTTTAACATTAAAACATCATGCGAATACACTGGATTGCCTTTTATCCATCATCTCACAAAACTTCAAGCATTCATAACATACAGCCGCCCATCGCCACGCAAACAGATCACATTCCGGTGCTGATACCAGGAGCGCATTCAGTAGGGTCAGAGCGCGAAGGAGAGGCGAGTTTTTATGTGCCACTGTGCGCGCCGCTGGCACTGCCAACAGGGGCCGTGCACGCGGCCTGAGGGTAATTCTCGAGACATCTGGGACAAACAATCTCGCCAATTTCTCCACTAGTTGCAGACAGTCCGAATCTCCACGTAAGACACGACATGCAGACACAAGCGAGCTGGAGTTGCGCCTGACCTCTAAGGAGTTAAATCCCAACATGCCGAGAAGAAACTTAGAAGGGTAGAGGTATGGGTAGTATCCATACCTTTTCTTGTAAAGCATTCTTAGGAAAGCTTTTTGGACTTTCTCTAATAGAAGAATATAGCTGTATTCGAAAGGGTTCCAAACAAGAGCCGATGCCTCCAACTTGCTTCGCACTAAAGCGTTGTACAGAACTTTTATAGCACCTGCATCGTAAAAATCCCTGACGTTACGAGCAACGAAGCCGAGCCTACGAAAACTGCTCGTGGCAAGCGCTTTAATGTGGTCGTGAAACGTAAGTCGTGTGTCAAATAGAACTCCAAGATCTTTCACTGAAAATACTCTCTAGATGGGCTCTGTTCCAAGAAGGTATTCGGCAAGTATTGGGACGCATGCACGGCTATAGGTACACACATGACACTTAGCTGGATTAAAACAGAGACGATTGTCTTGGCTCCATCTGAAAACTGATTTTATATCCTCCTGCAAGGATACGCAATCCGCAGCGTTCTCAACCCCGTACACCAACTTCAGGTCATCAGCGTAAAGGAGACATCTCGCATTACGGACTACTGAATCTAGGTCGTTAATCATGATACCAAATAGGAATGGGCCCAGAATGGAACCTTGGCTGACACCAGAACGCGTGTGGTATGGATCGGACACAAAATGGCCGTGTTGCACGTATTGCCTTCGATCTCGCAAATAGCTGGCAAAGAAGTTGAGCAACTTCGGACTGAACCCAATAACCTCCAGCTTATACAAGAGAATATCGTTATCCACGCGATCGAAGGCTTTACGGAAATCAAAATAAACAACATCCACTTGAATTCCCCTATCCAAGTGTTCAGATATAGTATCAACCAATGTCAAGAGATTAGTGTCAACCGATCGATTAGCTCTGAATCCATGTTGTGAGTCACATAAGAAAGGTTTAACCTGTGCTGATAAATTCCTGTGAAGTATGGACTCAAACAGTTTTGCTAATGCAGACAGTATAGCGATAGGCCTATAATTTTCTACATAGCTAAGGTCATTTGTCTTTGGGATTGGTCTAACCCTTGAAGTTTTCCATTGCGGAGGGTAGGTGTCAGTGGAGAGTGCTAAATTTATCAGAAAGTGTATCGGCGTTATTAAGTGTTCAGTACATCCTGTTGACACTTTAACATTGTGATGTGACAACTGTCACTAGTAATAAAAACTACGCCATACATTGCTGCTCAGAAAAATAAAGTCTCCGTCTGGCTACAATTTGCGGCCATATCAAATATAGGTACACGCTGTAAATGAAGAATCAACTTTTTGATCGACACTTCTAACTGACTCCGGTATTAAAGATTTCGGCCTTCGATTCAATGTCCTATTTTTTACCCCCGACGAAAAAAAGAGGGGTGGTGAGTTTAATATGTGTATCTGTGTATCTGTCTGTGGCATCGTAGCTCCCAAACGAATGGACCTTCAAAAGTGTTTTTTTTATCGAAAGCCTTGTATGTCTGTCAAGATGGTTCTTAGCTAAAAAATATATGGTAAAAAACAGCAATAGCTGCAACCGTTTCCAAGATATTCAACTTTGATTGGAACAAGTGACAGGATCTCAGCAGCCAATATTGATACTAAGAATTCCAAATTTTGTTGTTATGTTATGTTCAGGTTTAGTAGCCTTTTTCCATTAAAAGCCAAGCCATTATTTAAACGTGAAATTTCACAGCGAAGTTTAAAAGTTGGGGACAGATTTTGTGTTGCTTAAAAAGTTGATTCGTCCTACGACGTATTTTAACGTAGATGATACTAATATTTTGACGTAGGCATAATAATAAATGCAAAAAAGGATTTGGCGAAATTACATAATTATTTAGTGAAATTGTATTTATCTAGAATTACTCACACAACGAATTATAATCTTAAGGTAAATCTTAAATAGTGCAATTGACTTACAACGGGGTCATGACAAAGTCCCATGTCTATTGACGTCAATCTGCTCATAAATTACTAACTTAGCAATATTTAATCAATAATGTCGTAAGACTACGTAACTGATGAGTACGTACATAGTCTTTCGGAAACGTGTATTTGACCGAAACGTGTTAATTCTGACATTTTAGCGGTCGCGTTGATTAGGTGACGTCCAGAAAGTAAGTAACATGCAGCCGTTCTAATGTTAATGTTTATATATATTTGATAATGTACTCGTATAGTAGCTTTAAAGTAGTTATTTATGGGCTACAGCCACATGCTTGAAAACAATTGATTAATTGATGACAATGAGTGAAATTGATTTTCAGGGTTCCGTACCCAAAGCCAAAGGATAAAAACGGGACCCTATTACTGAGACTTCGCTGTCCGTCCATCCATCCGTCCGACCGTCCGTCCGTCTGTCACCAGGCTGTATCTCAATAACGGTGATAGCTAGACAGTTGAAATTTTCACAGATGATGCATTTCTATTGCCGCTATAACAACAAGTACTAAAAATAAAATAAATATTTAAGGGGGACTCCCATACAACAAACTTGTTATAGCTAATGGTACGGAACCCTTCATGCGCGAGTCGGACTCGCACTTGCCCAATTTTTTAAATTACAATGTGTCAGTGTCACTAAAGCAAAGAGCAATAATAAATAACCTAAAATATAAATTTAAAACACCCCCGACACAAGTAGCTGGTTATCAGGAGACCCTCATTCAATGATTGTATAGAAAATGCTACTAAAACTGAACATAAGAACAAAAGGCTTAGATCCGGTCACTTGTTCCACTAAACGCTAATCTTGGAGACGAGAGCTCCCATTTTCATCAAACAAAGCTAAGAACCATCTTGACAAACCATCAGGATATTGATTAATAAAACCGTACTCTAATGCCCACCCGTATGGGCGCTACGATGCCACAGACAAGCTCACAGATACACAATTACACATGTATAAAATCAGAGCATAGCGCATATTGCCGTGATATACATTCCGGGAGCTCTCAGATTGCGATTCGGGTTTGCTCATCGCGTAAGAGCGAGCGAAACAGGTATAAAAAAAGACAATGTCAGCCAAATTAAGCCTTACTTACTCTTTTATCTCAGATCGTTTAGTGATTTAATACATTAGAAAAAATTGCTTTACATTTTCAGGGGTCTATATACCATACCAATGCAAAAGTTAAGATAAGTGTGTTGGACACGAACAATCGAACATGGATCGGAATAACTTTATAATTTATAGTTGTCTGACATACATTTTATTTTCAGGGTCCGTAGGTACCCGAAGGAAGCCAACGGAACCCTATTACTAACTAAGCCCCGGCTGTTAATTCAGTGAATAAAGGATTTTGACCTTACAAACGGTCCGGTAGTTTTTAATTTTTGATATGTAGTCTAGGATGGTTAGTCAGTGCTTAAAATGCAAAATGCACAATTCCCCCCCCCTCCGCGCCCGCCACCATATTGAAAAAACCGGCACTCTCTTCATATTTTTGCTCATATCTTCCTTTAGGAGCATTTTAGCTAGAAGAAAGCTTCGACAATGTTATAGAGAGTTAAATTTACTACCTTTTTTTCATTTTATATTTTGTTTCTAGGACAGATAGTTACGGAGATATGCACATTTAAAAAAACTTAAGAAATTGCAATTTCCAACTCAAAAACAAACTTCTGGATTATATCTTCGTTTAGGAGCATTTTAGCTAGAACAGTGCTTGGGCAATTTTGTAGAGAATTAAATTTACTAATATTTACATTTCAAATTTTGTTTCTAGGACTGATAATTAAGGAGATATGTAAAAAAATAAAGTCACGTTTTCCGAAAATGTATGTTAAAATGGACATGAGTTTTATAAGCAATTATATTTCCAACATGTTTTAATTTGTCCTAGACTAGTCCATAACTGAATAACAGCGTTCTAAACCAAGAATTTTGAGAAATTTTCGGAAAATTCGACTTTTCCTGTTTTTAAATGTGCATATCTCCGTAACTAACCGTCCTTGAAACAAAATTTGAAGTGTAAATTATAGTAAATTTAATTCCGTACAACATTGCCCAAGCTTTGTTGTAGCTAAAATGCTCCTAAACGAAGATATAATCCAGAAGTTTGTTTTTCAGTAGGAAATTGCGATTTTTTACGTTTTTTTTAATGTGGATATCTCCGTAACTATCTGTCGTAGAAAAAAAATATAAAATGGAGAATATAGTAAATTTAACTCTCTATAACATTGTCGAAGCTTTCTTCTAGCTAAAATGCTCCTAAAGGAAGATATGAGCAAAAATATGAAGAGAGTGCCGGTTTTTTCAAAATGGCGGCGGGCGCGGAGGGGGGGGAGTTGTGCATTTTACATTTTAAGCACTGACTAACCATCCTAGACAACATATCAAAAATTCAAAACTACCGGACCGTTTGTAAGGTCACACATAGTACTTTAGTCTCTATTCACCGTATTATGTCTGACTATCTGTCCTTCTGTCACAGATCTGTGGAGTCGTAATAGATAGAGTTCACATTTTTACATGTATATGTTTACCTACTACGGCCGAATTATACACCGTAATACAAAATATTGATCATGGAAAAAACTAGTTATTTTTCGCAGCTATTTACTTTAACGGTTACTGTGATAGCGTAGATACTTGAAATTTCGCATAACGTATGGCCACTATAAAAACAAATAACTGTAAAATTTACCTCCCAAAACGGTACGGTACGGTCAGCAATAAATAACCTAAACATGCAGGTTATTTTTCAAATTCTGTCACTGTTACAATCTCGTGGTCGTACATAGGAGAGTAAACAAACCTATATACAATTAATTTGGATAACAGTTTATCCAGTGATTATATTGACGAAATACAAGGCTTTTTTCCACATTCGTAAAAATACATAGGTACAACAACTGAGGAGTGTCTTTTCAAAGGGGTTTATTTTTATATGAGTTTCATAGAGAAATAAGCCCTTTTGTAAAGACACTCCTCAACTGTTAAACTTATAAAACTTCTCTTTAAAAAGAACACGCTGAACATATTATGTAATGTGTTTTTCTTGTTTTTATGTACAATAAAGTGTTTACATACATACATTATCGTTGAGCGGTAGTAAACATGTTACTTTCTTAGAACATATAGATGTAAAAAAAGATTCATAAAAACACAATAATCAAATATAGGTATACGTATGTTAGGAACTTAGCGACGACGTAGAGTCATACTACCTCAAGAATCTCAAGATTACGATCGATATACATACCGAAGGTATAAGGAAGCCAAAAAAGGGCATACAAATAATTACACATAGGGAAAAATTGGATACCAGAATTAAAAGTACAGATCATCAAGCAAATTACAAACGCGTCAAGATATAGTAAATACACAGTAGATATAATTATACGCTAAAGCAGTATGGAAAGGAAACAACGTACATGTACATACGGTCGAAACACCGAACACACAGACGCAAGCGTTAACGAGGCTCCGAAGCGGACTTCGCAGTGCTGTTAGTCGCGAGTGCCACGTCAAGACAAGCTGTCACTGTTCGTGTTTTAACGCTTTCTTTTCTTCTGCAATTCATAGGATTGCAGGACACCTGATAAGTTAAAGTGTAAATTTTTTTTAAAACAAAATTGAATGTCCGAATAGTAGAATAAAAATTTCCCCAGTTACAAGATTTGAACTGAACAGGACAATCAGGGCACTTAAAGACAAATTTTCCAAAGATATGTATAATGATATAAACCTAGACGCTAAGTTTATCAAAAGGATTTTTATCGAAAATGACTACCTAATAGAAATATTACGGAGTATAAAATATTAACAGTTGCTTAGACAAGGGAATATTTCCCCAATGCCTGAAAATAGGAAAAGTTATTCCTCTTTATAAAGAAGACGCATTAGAAGACCCCCAATAACTATAGACCCATATATGTATTCTACCTGCTGTATCAAAAATAATTAAAAACAAAATTGCTGAATATTTTGAACAGAACAGTTTATTCGATTCAAATCAATTTGGGTTTCAAAAGGCAAATCGACAGACATGGTGTTGGGTATTTCTACCATTTCGTGCAAATCACATGTTCGTAGAAAAAAAAACATGTATTAAGTGTCAAATTAACTTCAAATATTTTTTATGTATTGTGATAGGTACATAGGTATACTTTGCATCTAAAATGTATTATACTATTGCAATATAAATAAATACAAAAAAAAAATAACATGCGAAAAATTCATTACCATCACCGTTCAGAACACAAATGTATAGATTTGACAGCGAATAACTAATCTATTTTGCATGTATCACATTAAATTTATTCTCTGATATGGTTGAACTATTTAATAAGGAATATAACTTTGAGAGTCTAACAGTCGTATAATTCCTATTTACGTTCATTGTATAGCAAAATATTTTTGTCCATCAAAAAACTTCATTACCATCAATTAAATTTGCAATGGCAACATTGGCCTGTAGACATACGAAGTAGTATTTTATGCGTTGTCCCTTCCATCCGCGATCCCACCTCAGACGACTCAGTGAACAGTGAAGGGAGCAGACGCGTGCCATAATTTCGTAAAAAAATAATTCGTGGCGAGATTTTGGAACTGGTACGTTTTTTTTTCATTGCCATTCGTGCTGTTTTGATATTAATACTTTAGTGTTTGATTGTACTGTTGATACTTAAATAAGCAATATCAAGTTCGAAAACTTAGTGTAGGAATATACCTACGATTGCAGTTAATTATAATGAGTAAATCTGCAAAAGGTAAAGAAAATTCATTACCATTCTCTTCATTACCATGATTTACCAGTCACTTTTATGCGGATGGTAATGAATATAAATACTGGTAATGAATTTAAGTATGAAAATTGTGGAAATGCTATCTTCTATCCGTTCCTCTTTTACGTAACTATACGTTTTCAGTGGGCATATATATGCAGAACGAAATGTATATAACGCTGCGGCAAGTTATACAGAAGACTGAAGAGTATAACTTGCCATTATGCGTAGCGTTTGTGGACTATGAGAAAGTTCGGTGGAAACATGGGCGGTGCTTGAGTCACTTCAGCGATGCCATATTGACTATCGGTACATTGAAGTGTTGAGGTGTTTGTATAGTAACGCCACCATGTCGGTCCGAGTTCAGGAGCAGAGCACAAAGGCCATTCCATTGAGAAGAGGCGTAAGACAGGGGGACGTTGTGTCCCCGAAACTGTTTACGGCCGTTATGGAAGACGCCTTCAAGCTCCTGGAATGGCAAGGACTTGGCATCAACATCAATGGCGAATACATCACTCACCTTCGGTTTGCCGACGACATCTTAGTCATGGCAAAGTCGATGGAGGAACTCAGCATGACGCTCGATGTCCTCAATCGAGTTTCTCAACGGGTGGGCTTAAAAATGAACATGGACAAGACGAAACTCATGTCAAATGCCAAGGTTGTGCCCATTCCAGTTTCTGTTGAAAACTCGGTAGGTACTCGAAGTAGTTGACTCATACATCTACCTAGGACAAGTGGTCCAATTAGGTAGGTCCAACTTCGAGAAAGAGGTCAACCGCCGAATCCAACTCGGCTGGGCAGCGTTCGGGAAACTACGCAATGTCTTTTCGTCCGACATACCTCAGTGCCTCAAGACGAAAGTCTTCAACCAATGTGTGTTACCAGTGATGACTTACGGCACCGAAACGTGGTCTTTCACTAACGGCCTCATCTCAAAGCTCAAAGTCGCTCAACGAGCAATGGAGAGAGCTATGCTCGGGGTGTCTCTACGTGATCGAATCAGAAATGAGGAAATCCGTAGACGAACTAAAGTGACCGATATAGCTCACCGGATTAGCAAGTTGAAGTGGCAATGGGCAGGCCACATAGCACGCAGAGCAGATGGCCGATGGGGCTGAAAAGTGCTCGAGTGGAGACCTCGGACCAGCAAGCGCAGCGTGGGACGTCCACCTACAAGATGGACAGATGACCTTATAAAGGTCGCCGGAAGGCGCTGGATGCAGGTCGCTTCCAACCGGTATATATGGAAGTCCAAAGGGGAGGCTTATGTTCAGCAGTGGACGTCCTGTGGCGGAGATGATGATGATGATGATGATGAAGTAAAATTTAATGCAAAAAGTAACATAACAAGGTTAAATTGTACTACACTGTAAGTTGTAAATTTAACTCATTTCGAAGTGTTGTATTGTTAGGTTATTTAGGCGTTTGTAGAATGAGATGTTGATTTCTATTGATGAAACTAATAAATGTTTACGAATTAGTTTTGAGTATAAAACATATACTTAACTAATACTTTGTTCTGGAATGTTAATGTGTACAATATACAATAACTATCAGAATTTAAATGATTTTTATATTACGTGAAGAGTTATATTTTTGTTAGTAAAGTATGATAGATCAAAAACATGTGCACTGCTGCACTACTTTTTTTGAGACTGTTTTTTTGCCTTGTTTGAAGATATAAAAAAATATCTAATATCGGTTATTTGCTTAATCTTTCATTACCAACAACACATTTTCATTACCATACCACTTTATATCATTACCATATTCCGTAGTTCATTACCATTCCATTTGAAAATACAAAATTACTTATATCTCGCTAAATTTTGAGTATAATTCTAAATGGATTATATTACAGTTTTTCTTTTTTCTATTTCTTACCATTGCCATAGAAAAAAATAAAAAATAAAAATTTCTCCTCATCTCTGCCGATTTACACGAAATGGTAGAAATACCCTGTTACGTAAAGTAATTGACTTTTTTCTTAAGGCTTTAGATGGCTCTCAGAAATGCTTAAGGCGATATTGTCCGGCCGTGGTCGCGCGGAACTAATTGACGCTCTTCAAGCGCTGACGCGCGACTATTTTTAGCAGATTTTTAGGGGTCTCCTTCGCAATCCATAATATCGTATGTCCTAAAGTCAAATGCCATACCACATTTACTCTAAACACTTTTGACATATCAATCATTTGTCATAATGATTATTTGCCATAATGATCTTACATCCTAATGATCATGAACCATAATATTACATTACCTAATGATCTAAATACCTAATATGTTTTGTACTAATCTATTAACACATAAAACTTACGAGTCATAATATACAAAACCATAAATCACATGTCCTAAAGTCAAATGCCTTGATGATTACTTGCCATAATGATCATAAGCTATAATAACATTACCTAATATCCTACTTTAACGCAGGTCAGACTTGGGTTAGGTTAGGTACGACGACGAGCGAAGCGAGGAGGAGTGTTAGGTTGAACTATGACCCTAACGAGCGAGCGAAGCGAGCGAGCCGCGCAGGTCCGACTTGGCTTACGATTCCTTACATTACCTATTTCACCTTAAGGCAGGTGGACAAATATCGAATTGGCTAAACCCTGAAAACTGTAGGTTGGGTTATTGGCTGAACCCCGTAAACTGTAGGTTAGGTTAGGTTTGTATTGTGACCACGTGTAGCGGAGCGTCAGACTTGCTGAACCCCGAAAACTATAGGTTAGGTTATTGGCTGAACTCCGAAAACTGTAGGTTAGGTTAGGTTTGTATTGTGACCACGTATAGCGGAGCGAGCGAAGCGAACGGAGCGTCAAAAGACTTGCTGAACCCCGAAAACTGTAGGTTGGATTATTGGCTGAACCCCGAAAAATGTAGGTTAGGTTAGGTTTGTATTGTGACCACGTACAGCGGAGCGTCAGACTTGCTGAACCCCGAAAACTATAGGTTAGGTTATTGGCTGAACCCCGAAAACTGTAGGTTAGGTTAGGTTTGTATTGTGACCACGTATAGCGGAGCGAGCGAAGCGAGCGGAGCGTCAGACTTGCTCAACCCCGAAAACTATAGGTTAGGTTATAAAAATCGGTGATAATAATTAGGATAAGTAACTATTAAGACATATGATGATTATGGCAACTAGTATTAGGATATGTAACTGATAGGACACTTGATCATTAGTTCTTAAGATAATAGTGCAAATAATCATTAGGATATTCAATATTAGGATGATCAATATTATGGCATTTACATTAGGATAAACGTTATTATGGCAAAAGATCATTATGACCACCGTTATTATGGAATTTACAAATAGGACAAAGGAAATTATGGATTCCAATATAGACCCGATTTTTAGTTCTAGTGATTATCCTCGTCCTGCCCAAGCATTTTTCGATAGTCATCCCGGTTCTGCCCAATGTTCTTAATTAAGTATATTCTAATTTATATGGGTTCTGCCCAACACCTTTTTTATTGAAATTGTTGTGTTAAAGGTAAGCCAGTTTTTGTTTATTATTTTTTAGGTTATAATGGGTATGTATTTGATAGACTGAGCCAGTTTAGGAGTCTATATCTTTTGTTCTTTTTTAAGAACATTGGGCAGAATTGCCTACATAGTATATTATTTTTTGTCATTTATTAAGAACATTGGGCATAAAAATCTTGATTATTACGTACTCTTTAATTAGCAGTTGCGAGATAATAAATAAAGCAGATTTACATTTTATAGTATTTTAATAGTGAAAAAAGGGTTGAGATCAATGAAAATAACAACTGACGACTTCTTAATGTCATCTAATGGGCATAATTTCTAACACAACATCATATAAAGTCCCTATTTTAACAACAAAACTTAAAAACTTAACGTGGCACGGGGTTAGTTGAGCTTGGAGTCCTCTGCCTTCAATTCATCTGCCACCACTTTGTCCACTACGTATCCCCATGTCGACCACCACGTCTGCGACCGCGTCCACCACTGCCACATCTACCTGCTTCATAGATTGAACTCAGCGAAAATGGTATAGGTACTTCATCAGTCTCAGCTGCTGTATCTGTACTGGTATCACTAGGGTTTATCGGGGGGGGGACGCGGCAGCGTATAGTATGTATCTTCTTCACCGTCGTTAGTGATCTTCATCATCTTTAATTGCTATTGGCATAAAATTTCTGATTATCTGACTTAACACACCTTCAATCCGTTGACTCGATCAATCAGTGCTATAACAAAAAACAGTAGTCAGTTCTGCCCAATGTTCTCAATAAATCACACATTTCGAAAAATGGATTTGAAAAATCGAAAATAACGTAAATTACAAAAATAAAGTATTAATTATAAATTAGAACTATTCGGGCCTAAATTAATCTGGTATTTATTGAAAAAACATGCACGATTACTAAGATAAGTATGGATCAAACTTACCTCTTTAACGAAGATGTGTCATCCTGGACGCTTGGCGTGACACTGATCGTGGAGTTCAAAGAACTTCGATGCAAGGCCTTGACCAAGTATTGGCCAATACTCTTACCAATCAGAAACAAGAAAATAAAACCGCAAATCACGAAAATTTTAGACTCCAGGCGCCAAATTTGAATATGTGATTAATTGAGAACGTTGGGCAGAATCCTGAAGTATAAATAAAAAACCTTGGGCAGGAACCACTAAGTCCAATGTGTTCTTTATTGAGAACACTGGGCAGGACGAGGTTAAATAAATAATTGTATCGAGACAATCCTAGCGAATTTACCTAGATAATATTAGTATCCATACATTTAAGCAAAAAACGGGAAAAAAAACTTCGTATTTTAGCCTTGCCACTGAAAAAATATTACAAATAGAGGTAACTTTGGGATTCTTTTCTATCGAGCGAAATTTATCCAATCATGTTGATGAAAACGATTTTATAATCGCAAGGTCCTTAAGTATGATATTATATATGTTTTTCATAATCTTCAAACACTGCTTAATATGTTTACGACTCATTCCAAAATGAGTGAGTTCGGCGTCTCCTGGGAAAAGAGCGCCTTAAGTATTTTCCGTGACTCGTCAAAAGCGTTTGACTGTATCCGCCATGAAAAACTTCAGCATTACGGATTTGAAGCTTATGAACTTAACATAGTTAGCTTTTGTCAAAGGTTTACGTATACTCTTGTGAGAAGAATATTAATATTGGTGGCCCACAAGGATCTATTTTGGAGCCAGTTTTGTTTTTAATTTACAGACGATTTACCTAAATGCCTGCCTGATCATGCTATGTTTACATCGTTCGCTGACAACACACACGTAGGACTTAGTGGTAAAGATAGTGATATACTAGAGCAGAAAATGTAGAATGTTATGGCTACGCTCGCAGATTGGTTTAACGCTAACGGGATTATTTTAAACACCAATAAGACGACATTAATAACATATATTAATAAAAATAAAACTGACAATTCTAACATTAGTGACTTAGCATTAAATAGTGTAACAAACACAATATTTTACAAGCTTTTATTTAGCTTGCATGGTATGTTTAAAGTACTTATGTTTGTTCGGGTGAAATCTTGCAACGCAATTTGGAAGCAGATATCGTCAACCGATTGAGCTGAAATTTTGCTTACTTACTTAAATTTGATGACAATACAATAATATGGTACCATGGGGCTGATCTGATGATGGACCCGGAAGGTGGCCATAGGAACTCTATAATAGAAAAAGCAATCCTACCGAGCTTGGGCTCTTTAGAATCGTCTCAGTGAACATTTGATGGATATCCAAAGAAAACTACAGTCGGCTATAAAAGCTTGCCACTAAAATGACATTTTTGACAGAAACTTATTTAGGTTATCAAATTGACAATAGATTAAGCCTCGCTACATATTGACAAAGTTTGTAGTAAAATAGCTTCTGGTAATTATGCTCTCTTTAAACTTAAACCTTTTATTAATAGACATTTTCTGCTCAATGCTTACCATGCTCTAGTCCATGCTCACCTCTATTATGCGTTAACCCTGGGGTTATATGCGGTGGGAATACAAAGTATTCTTGTAGCTCAGAAACGAGCCATCGTCAGAATCTTATGCGGCCTACGAAAAGATAATTCTGCAAGGAAGTACTTTGTAAAAGGCCATATAATCGGCTGCCATCCCATAAAACGAATATGCCGTACCTGTTTCGAACGGTTTTTTCAATCTAATCCATTTTACTCAATAATGAATTTTGTGATAAGTTAAAAAAGGAGAAATCATTATGTTTCTGAATAGGCTTAGTCCCCGACAAACTAATTTGTATTGACTTCTGTGACTGTGAATTTATTTTTATCATTGTATAGCACCTACGTGTACCTATGTACGAATATGTACTTGTCTTATTGTTGTATGTCATACAACAGTACAGTACAAATCTTACTCCTAAAGATTGAAGTCAATTTAACTTACCAAAAAACAAAACTATCTGCCTAGACTGGATTGTTCGAGACAGGAATGTAGTTTAAAATAGCCATGACAAGCGCCACCCCGTGAAGTCAGGGCCAGGAATCCGCCTCGGAAGTGACTCACGGATGACGCGTGCGCTGCGCGCGCGCAGAGCCTTTCATAGCTCGCTTTTTATAGGTCTCGAATGTGAAGCGGTGCGGCGGCCGAACTACTCGGTTACTCACATTCATATATTGTTCCTAGAATATTATTATATTGAGTATAAATTAAACAAAATTCTTCTTTCTCCGTGCTTCTTCCCAGTTCATTTGGGGGTCGGCCCTTTAAATATGTGCAATTTTGCTCTGTCATTTACGTCAATAAAATTATATTATTTATTAATTGAATAAAATTATATTACATAATCCTCGATTCGACCCGTAGCGAATACGGGTTCCTCTGTCCCATCGGTAAACGATTCGATGTAGAGGTTTAATTTTATTGTAATTTTTTCCCCTAAAGCCATCAAGGTTTTCGTGATTTTTGAATAGATGGTATTAGAAGCCAATAAGTTAGGTTTGTTTAGATAATCTAAAGAGTTTACATTTTCAGAGAAGAATGCTTTCGATGAAATTGGGTAATTTCATATGCCATGATGGCCGCCAGTCCGTCTCTGATATGATAAGTCCTACTGCCCACATTGCGCATGTGTAAGCTCCTATAATACAATAACTACGGTTACTTAGAATCATCTTAGAATGGAGCATGTCGCCATTAAGAAACGTTGAATTTAGTTCTAATAAATAAATAAGTATTTCGGTGTCCTAGCGTAAACAAACTGTAAAGTTATAGTATAGAGAACCTTTACAGTAAACTTTAATTTCCGTGTAAATACTCGTACTGAAGAGCGCGAGTGCAGAGTTGTCACTCCGTTATTTTTAACTTCTTAAGTATAACCCAATTGATGTTGATATTATATTAAGTACCATGCAAGTATGTCATTTGACGAGTAATGACGAGTAATGTCATTAAATTGTATTTTGGATTCGGTTTGGGCATAAGCATTTTGACAATTTGTTTCTAAATAAAATACTCCCCATAGCCGATACAATCACGAGTAAGCTTTTATGACTGTGTTTACGCGGGCTGATGCTCAATGCTCAGACTAAGAGCCCACACGCTTACAATGTAATTTTCCACGACCACTAAAGTTGAACTCTCTAAATCGTATCCGTGGTCTTACGATAGAGCAGATCGAGTTGATTCAAAGCTCAGCGTATCATGGTTGACGTGCAAAAGACAATGGACAATCACTTGCAATCTTTATGACATTTTTCGGTCTTGACTTGACACCGCGAACGAACGGTTTAAGAGCTGTTTTTTGAGATGTGTGGGTTTATTAACGCTAGCTTCATTTATACATAGGTATAGTCGAGGCAGCGTCATAAATATCTGTACGTTCCCAGGGCCCCAAAATTATCTATAGGTACTAGTTATTAGCTAGAAGCCCAGAACTATCTATCAAACGTTCATTCGAATATACGTGAAGGTTCAAGCTTCTCATTTGAAAAGGACATGTACAGTGCGACCAACTTATCTGTGAAATGGTGAAATTAGGAACTACAGCCTTCGTGCTAAAATATCAAGTAATTCTAGCTTAATTTGGTGCGGGTGCGGGGCGCTCCGCCCGCTTCATAATCATAACTCTATTCGTGAGTTATCTATTTTTCGTTTTTAAATTCGCATTCGCAATATGAGATAGATGAAGAAAAAGTATATATCCTTACTTTACGTGTGTGGGGGAGGTACTTACAGTATTTTTTTTTGTGTTTTTTCTAGAATTTGACAACGTGAGTAATATGTACATTCATGATGCAGCTTTCTAGTACAGTCTGCATAACAATAAGTAGCTAAGCAGAATAACACACTCACAATGATCTGTACAACCCTTATTCTCGTGCCAATTTTGCGTTTATACAATTCTGAGCACTTGACGCGCGTACCAACTTCTGTTGCTGACTGTACTTAGAGATTTGTAATGTTCCCCGAATTCGGGAATATTCCCGGGAAATTCCTTTTTTCCCGAGAATATATATTCCCGCGGCCCTAAGCTCACCCCTCCGCGGCGGGCATAAGTGAATATAAATAAAAGCTTGTAAAAAGTAGAGTGAATGAACTAGACAGCATGGCCGGTGACGTGACGTGTTGCTCGTGTAACCCACTTCCGCCGTCGTCCGTCAAACTAGTCAAGCGTGCCCCTTGGTACGCAAAAAAGTTTTTTTCTTAATGGAGTACCCAAACAAAACCAATAAATTTGGAACTCGTGACCTCATCATAGCCAAAAACTATTCGAAAAGGCTGCCAATGCAAGTTCCAGAAATTCGCGTTACACTACACCACCGACAAGCGGGGCTAGCTGAGCATATCTTTGACTTTGCTTGTCGCGCGACTTTTATCTGTCATGCTCGCACGCTATTGAATGGAAAGTGACAGCTAGTATATGTAGAGCGACAAAGAGTCGCGTGTCACAGTTATGCTAGAGGTGCTGTTGTGTTGTGTATGTGTAGTATACGAAATACTCGTAGTGTGTGCAGTCCCGGATATTCCCTATATGAATTCCCTGAAAATTAAACTACAAAACATACTCTACTGTTGGGCATGGGTTATGGGTATACCTAATCCTTTTCTTCTTGCTGCCTTTTGAAACAAAAACATTATTCTGGTTTCATATTCTCTGTCACTTTGATATAATATGTAGGTCTTGGCTAGTCTGCTAGATCAACCTACGTTAACTCATGAATTGGTCATAACTCGCTCTAGACAACTATACCCTGTGACTATACCTAATGATAGAAAAAGTGAGCCTTAGTGGCAATAAAGTCGTAACTCTCGTCTACCTCGCAACTAGGCGAGTCAGTCTTGTACCGAATCAGACTGAAAATCGTTGCCCTTACCAACAGTGTATAATTAAACGAATCAAGCTGAGCCGTCTTGATCTCTCCCACGCCAGAGAATAACCCAAATTTGCGAATCAGAGCGGAGAAATTAGGTTGCCGGCTTCAACGATGACTTCTTGGTAATCCCAATGTAAGACAGTTTTCATTCCACAGTGCCGCAACGTGCCCGCATTCGACATGCTTTTAATTAATCTAACAATGCTAGACACAAATTGGTTTGAAAATCAATGCGCCAGTAAAAAAAATGTGTCTGCCGTTCGAGTTTATATTATAGATAGGTACACGGACAGGGATACTTACGGAACTGCCAATTCCTTTTTACTCCGCGATTATGTACTGCTGTGTACTGTTATGTATCTGTGTGTGTACTGCTGTGATTCTGCAAACAACAATTAACAAACACCCATGACGAAAAATACAATATTTTATTCAATAAACAAATAATGAAATAATTAACTTTATTCTGCAAGTAGGCCACAAGGGCACTTTTACCACCAGGAGACCACTGTTGAGAAGAAACGCCGAAAGAAACTCAACAGTCAGTATTTTTTCAGAAAGGATAAGTAGGTACTTAACAATTATAGGAATATGAACTTAACTTAATTTGTACCTATCTTAAGAATTTAGGCGTACCATCTACATATACGTAGCCCTCGAAGAAATACATATATATCCATAATATACTTACATAAAGGACATTGTATGTATATGTATCATACATACTTACATATACCTCAATTATAACAATCCTTATCCAATTAAGTACCTTAAATACATTGTGCATTTAATATAGACCAATATGGGCCTTTACATCATGTAATTAATATGGCCCTTTACATCATGTAATTTAAATCCCACCAAAAAAAAAATCATATAAAATTGGCGGCCAAGACTCACATTCTCATAACGCTTTCGCTGTAAAAAAGTTATCAGATCCCAGGAAAGGCCAAGCCCCTAAGCCCTGACTTTACTAACCCCACCACCTTGGTTTAAAAAGTATGGCATCAACTGGCTTCAAGCCCCTAAGCCCGGAGTTTACTAACCCTACACCTTGGTTTCAAAAGTATGGCTTGGCCGTTTCATGGTGTGCCGTAAATAAGTCCAACGGACCGTCTGGCCCATATGGTAACAAGAAATTAAGTTAATGTCTTCATGATAATATATATATATATACTTAATTCCTATATTATATAATTAATTGATACTATAGGTATAAATTTTCAGACCTCTAGTATCAAAATTTGCGGAAGTCTCATACAAACTTCCATCCCCTAGTTTAAGGGGTTGGGGGTACAAGTTCCAAGTTTTAGAATTATTTTATTGTTTGTGTACCTACTAATACTAGCTTACATACCAAATTTCAGCTTTCTAGGTCATCGGGAAGTACCCCAGAGGTTTTGATACGTCAGTGGATAAGTGTGAGTGGCAACATCGGCGTATTATAGGTACCGATAAAACCTAAAATATAAAAGCTAGATCATTTAAATTTAGTACATTTCATACGTTCCCTAACTGCATCTTAACCTGTGAATTTGGGCGCTCTGGTGTTAACTGGGACAAAACAATGAGGGTTTGAAAATGAGACGAAACGGTTCGAGAAAAGGTAGGTATAGTGCCCCTTCTTTTTAGGGTTCCGTAGTCAACTAATAGTTTCGCCATGTCCGTCTGTCCGTCTGTCTGTCTGTCTGCCCGTCCGCGGCTTAGCTCCGTGATCATTAGTTCTAGAAAGCTGAAATTTGGTATGAGTATGTGTATGTATCACGCCGACAAAACGGTAAAATAAAAACTTTTTTCGGGAACCTCCCGTACACCTAAAGTGGGTTTTTTTTTTCGTTCCA
Organism: Apotomis capreana; assembly: GCA_947623375.1. NCBI lineage: Eukaryota > Metazoa > Arthropoda > Insecta > Lepidoptera > Tortricidae > Apotomis > Apotomis capreana. The sequence continues at coordinate 22,627,329 of OX392499.1, forward strand.
ACACTAGTGTGTGGGGTATTGTTGAATAGGTCTTTTAAAAATAATAGGGGTCTCCGAACACTATTTTTTAATAAAGTCAGCAGTTTTGTAAATATTCGCACCGAAAATAAAAAAATTGTGTCCCCCCCCCCCCCCTAACTTTTCAACCATGGGTCAAAAAAATATAGAAAAAATCATGAAAATGAGGCCTTAATAGTACTTTCAATGAAAACTATATTGAATAAAATCGATCGAGGCGTTTATGAGTTATCGCAAAAAATTATAATTTTATTTAAAATGAGGCGTGGTGCTTCGAACGTTACACATATTACTTAAGTGCCATACTGTATTAAAACATTTCGTTCAATTTGGCGCGTATAATCAATAACTTCCAGAAGGTAATAAGTAATTAGAGTTACTTTGGTGTTTACGACCTTTTTATAGAGCTTGAAATCTTTCTCGTAATTTTAACCTCGGGCTTAAAACCGCTGTTTTAAACCCGTCTATTGTGAAGGATGGACAACTACGGAACCCTACACTGGCCCGACATGCTCTTGGCCGGTTTTTTGTTCGTCTTGGCGGGGGCACTACTGTGCCGGGCATTGAATAACCAGCGATATCGTTCAAGGCACTCAGTAGCTAAATAAGAATATTCCTTCCACTGTTGCCGTTTTAAAACCGACAGTATCACCTTTGTATAACTTATTACTTTCTTGATTTGAAGAGTATTACCAACTGAGCTGACAATTCGCGTCAAATTCTAACAAATTTAGCCTTTATTATAAGTGAATAGAGTGCGCTAGCGCAGCCAAATCGTCTTGACGAGGTTACAGACTGATCTCTGAGTTTAATTTTAGCAATTTGGGTCATTGAACTTTGTTCCACTCTCAGTTTTTGCACTACAAGTGGTCACAATAGATAATTTCAACGACTCCGCTAAAACATAATTAGATATATTCAAAGCTATGGTCGAATGTAAACCACGATTGAGAAATGATAAAACATATAATGTCACCCTTGCTTGCAACAATACATGTGATGTGATATAACTACAACAAGGTCTAGGTGTTTGAAGACCGTTTTCTATTAACACGTTCGCTGCGGGACCGAAACTGACGTTTTTTCGTATGATGCCTTAAAAGGCCGATTGGCCTGTTACTTAAACTATCCAGCAGTGCGTTGTAGGGCTCATAGGCCTAGTAAGGTATTGACGGATATTAAAGACTGTAACTATACGAAAGCTTAAAATGTTCGATAACCACCTATCAATATCATTAGTAGAAAATTATTGAAATCAGTGCGCGAAGCGTTAATGTTGTGGCAGTTGTGGGTAGAGTTTTTGGTACAGTCTTATCAAAACTTTGATGACTCGACTCGAGTTCGACAAAGCTAAGTCTGTATTCAAATGATCTAAAGTTGTGCAGTTTTTGGAGAAATCATTTAGGCAGCTCTTGGATCTCATATGCTTATTGTTATCGTGTGCACAAATATAATGTCAAAGTTTAGATGCAACATGAATAACACGATGTTTTGAACAAGTGAAAGAGACCACCTTCCTCATCAAAATTCTATCAGGTAGCGATGGTGAGGGCTACGGACCGGAATCGATGGCGGCAGATTGTCCGCTTGAGGGATTCTAGTGGCCAGGTTCCTCAGTAATGAGTGACCGATTGAAGATGAAGATGATGCAAGCAGTTCCGTATCAGACAATGTTGAGTTTCACAGGATTTGAGACTTTAAAGAGTTGTTTTTTATTTAAACAATCCCTGGCTTGTGACTTCCTAGGCAGGTAGATATTAATGGTGTGGCATGAAAAACATCCTTGGACAAGTCGGGGCAGATTTGGCTTGGTTTTTCTTGAAGGGTAGTAGTACTATGGCGTTCAAATGTCATATAATAGGCAAGCCGCCTGGAATGAGTTCTACGAGTATGAACGCCATCGCGACGCCATGGTAGGCCATTACAAATGTCTTTTGTAATACTCAAAATGGTAATGGTAGCAGGTTCGGCACTAGGTGTATGGTATGCGGTATATCAATGAGTAGTAGTTCAGCCTTTGAGCAGAAATAATTTCCGCTAAGCCAGCCGAGACAGTTCAACCGACCTTTTTGATCGCGGCATTTGACGTTGCGCTATATTTAGTACGCCCGGAGTTTTACTTTTAAACGCCTCATGGGTCTAATGCAGTTTGGTATATTACCGGGTATAAAGTGAATTTATCAAAGTTCCATAATAGCATGATAAGTTGCTTATATAACAACTTATAAATTACCGAATTTGCTTAATAATGCCTTACTGTCGACTTTGCTCATATTGCGTTACCGATATAAGACTTATTTAAAATAAATAAATAAATATGAAGGGACAATCATACACAAATCGACCTAGTCCCAAACTAAGCAAAGCTTGTACTATGGGTACTAGACGACGACGATACGATATTTAACAAATCAATAATCAAATCACAAAGACGGCCTGGAAGAGTTTGCTCTTTAGCTATAAGACTGCCTGTTTTACTTCAATTTTGTCCTAAATTGTCCTGTTCTGCTGTATTTTACTCAAATTCTTTGAATACATTTATCTTAGAGAAAGCGGCACAATGGGTTAATTACCTACCTATAACTAGTCATAAGGAGGAAGATGGGGTGTAAAAGTCAGTTAGCTATTTTGTCTCCTCTAAAGTGAATGTAACAATAATAATTCACTTTAGAGAATACATAATACTTGAACGAGTTTCTGATACTAAATGAACTCCTTTGTACAATACTTGAACGAGTTTTCGGGTTTGTTAGAAAACAATAATAGTAATGTCCTGGTTTGCATATTGAATTAAGTATCTGAAAGCGGGTCCTGATGAGAGTGTGAGAGGTCGAGTTTTGAGTGCTTATTTGGCGTTACTCTCTGCAGACGGTGACTTAAGATGGAGAGTGCATGAGAGAGACTTCTATTGGAATATTAGCATTGGTCATACCTATTGTAAACCTACGTGCATGAGCAGAAATCATAGGCATTCTTTGTCTAAGTTTGAATACTTTTACACTCTGAACAGAGGAGGAAAACAGCAAGTTTATTGATAGTTCGACGACCGAGGGAATACTAAGAATAGGTACTAAGATACGCAATGAGTAAGCCTGACAACTGTTTAGCTTTACTTCTACAAACTTACATTTGCGGACCGCAAATGAAATAACTCATCTCTCTACACTAAACGCTAAATAATCTCGCTCTTATGCTCGCAGCACTGCATTCTCGTTGATAAATTATTTATGGTTTCACGGCACAGATAAGTTAGTTACCCATGTGGTAGTAAATTATGTTTTACTTAGTGCATTCGCTTTTTGATGCAAAATATTTACGTTTTTGTTTCGCGCATGGCTACGCTTTCGATATCGTTTATTGTGGAGGTGACGAAGTTATAGGGAACGTGCTCGAACTTATTGGCAGCACTGTCAACGTCAATGTCAACTTAAAAGATTCGGATTGGTGGCGGTGGCACCAATTGGCAGCACCAACGTCTTTGATTTTGTTTGAGTGCATTATTAATGTTAACTAACAACATGCATTGCATTAACTGCGGTAGGGTTCGTTTTTTTGTGATTACATAAATTTTTTCACATATTATATTATTATGCTAATTTCGAAATTGCTATAAATCATATGCATATAATCAAGCAAGCTCCGAACAAAGTGCGCTTTCAAAAAAGGTTTGCGTAACCTCTACGCTAGCAGAGTTGTGAATTCCTAATGCTTATCTGATTAGGATGTTTCATCTGTTTTTACAAGCTTTTATTTAACTTGCATTGTATGTAAGTTTAAAGTATGTTTGTTTGGGTGGAATCTTGCAACTCAATTTTGAAGCAGATATCGTCAACCGATTGAGCTGAAATTTTGCATACTTACATAACTTTGATGACAATACAATAATAATAATATGGTACCATGCGGCTGATCTGATGATGGAGCCGGAAGGTGGCCATAGGAACTCTAGAATAGAAAAAAACAATCCTACCGAGTTTGGGCTCTTTAGAATCTTCTCAGTGGATATTCAAAGAAAAGTAGAGTCGGCTATAAAAGCTTGTCACTAAAATGACATTTTTGACAGAAACTTATTATTTATATATGTGTAGGTAAGTATATAAGTATATACATTTTTTTAATAAAACCTATGCTTAAGGTAAGTAATAATTTGTAGATAAACTGGTAACGTATTTGAAGTTTTACAAATAATTTCGTATGCTCACTCAATCCGCACACTTTGAATAAATGTATTTATCTAAGTATTTATTCATTAAAACTTGCTAGAATTAGTTGCACCGCCCACAAATTATCTGCTTAGACCGAAGATTGACTGGTAGAGAATGCCTCATGGCATTAAGTCCGCCTTTTGTACGATAAGTTTTCTTTTGTGCAATAACGATTAAATAAATAAATATTTAGATAGTTTTATGCACCAAATATGTTCGTTTGTCCTCCGATTATTGTGCAATTTTGTGAGCTGATTCAATGATTATACATAATACTTATACATACAAATATATTTGCATAAAAACTACCTATTAGAAATTTATCAAATTTTGTGAAGTGTTCCAGCAAGTCTAGTACAACCTGTGCTCCGACATAGCGTCGCTCGTCACTCTCTCACAGTACTGTACAGAAAGAGAAAGGTAGTATATCTCGCGCGAGAAAGAGCCTCGTGTCACTGTTGTGCTCGAGGTGCAGGGATCATCGTTCGCCAACATGGGGGTGTAGTGCAGACATCTTTAGTCCGTAGGTCTCAAAAAGTGGAGCCTAATCTCGACCTCGATCGGAACTATATCCGTTCGCGATTCCATAGAAGTGACATTGACTCTCCATATCATCGCACAAGCCTCACAACAGAGATGCATATCGATCGATCCCAGAATTGGACTACCGATCGAGAATTTGAGATAAAACATCGGGACCGGCTGCAGACATGTTTAAAGACATTGTAATATCCGTATTACTTAGTTTTGCGTTAGCGAATCAAGAAAAGAAAGAAAATACGAGTGTGGCATAACATTATCAGCGATCTTGAGTATAGGACATCCTTTATTTATTTGCCATTAATAAAACTCCAATGTGGCCTAAATATGCTCGCCTCCGTGTGCGTCACACCAAATGCGAATACAATTGAAGTGTGTGTGTGTGTGTGTGTGTGTGTGTGTGACAATATTCCATCGATTTGCGAAGCTTAACGTATTTATTGGAGGTATATTCCAATAAATAGAATTACCTTTTAAATAATTACTATCTTCTATATTTGAAATAATTGATGTAAAAAATATAAGTTAGGTAAATAATTTCCTAATGTTTTTAAATAAGTTAATACATTGCGTTTCTAATAGGTAAACGTCTAATAAAGCGACTCGCTCCATTAAACTCGAAGCAAATCAGCGATGGATGAGGTATTTCTATATAATTAACAGTAATTATGTGTCAAAATACCTCATCCGTTTCAACGCAGCTCCATGCGAAGAGTCGATGAACTTGTCCTGTGCGAAATTGGCGAGCGAACCAGTGGCGCACACTGGCCGTTCGCCCCGTCACTAACTACAACTTACACATTACTGCTCCCAACTGTGCAGCATCCATTGCGTATACAAATCCAGCTTTATCACACGCTTAAAATTCACAGCACGCAGTGTACGTCGACTAAATGAATAAAGGCAATGATGTGCGACGCGAAATGTAGTTGCGGTACGAGGACCGTCTCCGACGCAAGGTCGCGCGGCCCGACGCCCACTGTTATAAATACACGCAGACATGCAAAAATGTGATACATAAACATTATGTGCCCTAATATGTGTGACAGACAAAGCCATCGCCATCGCCTGCACTCATTTAGTGAGTTTGAAAAATCCAAGCCGACCAACATCTAATTTGTGCAGCTCCAGTAAAATAGTAATTCGTCGATTTTACTCTACAGTAAAACGTAGAGCTTGTAAAATAATATAATATGGTATATGCAACTCTACGTCAGGGTCTCTTGGTAATAAATATGGGCTTAAAAATGAGACATCCAAAACGTCAGCGCCCCGATTTGATACTAGTTATAAATTAATTAAACAAAAGCCGGACAAGTCCGAGTCGGACTCGCGCACCGAGGGTTCCGTACGAACTATGAAAGCACTGCATATTGCCCTAAAGAAAAGTTTAACTGTTGTGAGCGACAAACTTAACTTGACCCTTTTTGTTACGAATGTTTATAGTTCTCAGATTTTACTATATAACCGTATTACTCGTACTTGTCAAATTTCATAGTTCTAGGGCAACGGAAAATACCCTATAAATTGTGACGAGTGTCGAAATATACGTATTTTGTGACATAAACGGCCTTCTTATTCCGTCTAGAACTGTTCCGACTTCCCACCACCACTACTTGGGTCGGCCTCCCTTGTCCAGAACTTCCTTTTAGCACAGTCTGCTGCTGCTTCCATGTTCAGACGAGCCTCTTTCAGGTCTTTATCGACAGTCGTCCACGTGGCAGGTTGTTTCCCATGTGAAGTAGTGTAGCATGCGCATTTCTGTAGTGTGCAGTTGTTTGAATGCTACTTGTTTGTCGCCCAACATTCAGACCCGTACAGAACAATAGGTCTAATGGCCGTCTTGTACAGGTGCCTTTTGACTTTAAGGGGCATTTTTCTGTAACACATGACGCCTGTGAGTTGTCTCCACTTGATTCATCCAGTTGTATAATTTTCCCATTGTTACTGAGTATAGAGCCCAAGTATTTAAATTAAATTGCGTCATACCTACTTGACAGACGGACGGACAGGGTTCCGTTTTTTCTTTTGAGGTACAGGACCCTAAAAATTAACCCACGTAAGTTGGTAAGCACACATTTCCACAATTATGTCGAGATGGTTACTTTCAGTTCAAGTACCTAACCAGTCTGAAAGTAACCATCTAGACATAATCATAAAGATTTTTTTAGTAGGTAATAATAAAATGATGTAAATATTGGAATTCACATTAAAATTCGTCTATATCTATTATCATCAAGATGAGCTCAGTACGCACTGCAAGCCATGCTGATGGCCGTGATACCTACCGGCGGCGTATGCATGGATGAGTCGTATGGCGATAACTAGATCAGTCATGGACAAGCTGAGGAAGTCTGAAAAACAGAAACCTCTCCAAGAGCACTAAGATGATAAGACCGGTAGATTCAGCCGCTGGCTTTCCCCATATTTCTTGACGCTGCCGAGACGTAGACCCCACGAGAAATTAAGAAGAAGAAAATAGACGCTCTTGTGATATGGTGCTGGAGACGAATGCTCGGGGTTTCGTGGATCGTGATTCTCTATTAATATAATACAATAGAATAGGAATATTTCAAGGTCCGAAACATTTCTATTATATTCAGAAATAAATGTTTTTATGGTCCAAGAACTCGGCATCAAACAACGTCAGTCATATTCATATCTAGTGGAGACTCACATCCTCATGTACTTCTCGGACACGTGGTTACCTATCAACAAAAATACAATATTTAAAAAACAAAACATTTCATCCATTCCTCATTACTGTAAGTTTGTAATGAAAAAAAAATGTAACTACAAATGTTCGGAAACAGTTACAATTTAGGAAGGGACATTTATTCAACTTTTTAAATGAAGGAGTGTCTTTCTTTTGAGGTGAAGCAACTGATTAATTAGTTAAGCTTAGTGGAGAAAACAATTGACTTCATATCTCCTTACCAGTGCGTGTTGTTTCAGAGCTTAAACCTCCCCAATAGTCCCATTCTTGACGTAATGGATATATTATGGTGGTATACATGAAGACTATAGAGTCGATGGATCTGGTCATGTGTTGTAATAGGCTGGATGTAAGTACGACGATGAACGTCTACGTCACGATGTACGTTTTTAAGAATGTGTGAAAATAAGATTTATTTTTGTTGGTGTTGGTATTTTTAACCGCCGACAAAAAATGGGTGTTATGAGTTTAACATGTGTATTTGTGTGTCTGTCTATGGCGTCGTAGCTGCCAAGCGAATAGAGAACTCAGAAGAGATGAACTGATTTAAGTGCGGTTATGCTAAATCAAGAGTCATGTTTCTCACGATGGTTTAAGCTGAAAATTCCAAATTATGTGGTTAGTAGCATTCATCATGATGTATTTTTCAATTCACTTTGTTAACCAGTAAATATTTAAAGTCCAGTAACCAGGCTATATCGCATTGCATAGCTCGGAGCTGAGCATCACGGCGCGGCGGCCAGTTTAATCAGGCAGGCAGTTATCGCGGCGGGCAAGGTCGCGGGTCGACGCACTCGCTCCAGGTATATAATTATACCGACTAAATAACACGATGGACTAAGTATTTATTGAAATTTAAACACCTGTATTATGAGCTTTTATGCATTAGATACATCTGTCTCGGACGTTTAGTAGCAGATCCTCGTCTGTTAGCCTGTCTATTATCAAATCTTGCAAGTTAAAAAAAATTGGGCAAGTGCGAGTCCGACTCGCGCATGTAGGGTTCCGTACCTATATATATTTATATATATATATATATAATCTATAACAAGTTTGTTGTATGGGAGCCCCCTTAAATATTTATTTTATTTTATTTTTAGTATTTGTTGTTATAGCGGCAATAGAAATACATCATCTGTGAAAATTTCAACTGCCTAGCTGTCACCGTTCTTGAGATACAGCCTGGTGACAGACGGACGGACGGACGGACGGACGGACGGACGGACGGACGGACGGACGGACGGACGGACGGGCGGACGGACGGATGGACGGACGGACAGCGAAGTCTCAGTAATAGGGTCCCGTTTTTACCCTTTGGGTACGGAACCCTAATGACCCACTATCTGGCTTCCGATCGAGCTGATCTGAATCCCCTGGCTTGTTCCCTATTCGGGGTTAGCCCTCCTGATACCTGGTCATTTATGGGCTTAGGCCCATTGTCAGTAGACCGTTTTGATGCAGTTAATGATTTGTGCTAATAATAACAATCGGAAACAAAGCTTGCTTCAAAAAAATATTGATATTCCTACCATTGCTTTTCTAAGATTTTAGTATCAATATCCAGCTACACTACACAGTTTACACAGTTTAGTATACAGCTTTGAGACTTTGGAATGTCACAAACTAGAGGGTGTCATCATAGTAGAGGCAAGTAGCTCGCTGCCTGACTTCTTTGTTTGATACTATATTTTACACAGTTTTCTAGCCGCGATTACGCCCGCATATTCTCATTAATCATTATTAAGGACTAATAAAAAGCTTAAGTAAAATTTAATATATTATGATGATACTTAAACCCAGGTGATCGCACTTCTATGTATGGTGGGCAGTGTTCGCGGCATTTGATGATCCGAAGGTTTCCTTTGGCAGGATGAAGCTTCTGAAACCTAAGAACATTTATGGAAAGAGAACCATTCTGAATTTTAGTGCAGGAAGGAGCTAAGACGTCATCTATTTTTGACATTTCGTGTTCTGAATCCTATCATGTGGGGTATTTTGACTGTAACCACAATTTCGGATATATATATATATTTACTATTTTTATAAATAAAAATAACAAAATCCTATTTTCAAGATTGAGTATTTTTACATAACTAATTTTTAAGTAAAAGTCATCGCACTGTAGTTTTAGAAAGAAGATGAGAAGAGGGATAATCCTCGCTCAGTTTCAGTCAAGCACGGAAATGATCTCTCCTTCTTAGCTAAGCTAAGCTACTCGAAGTACTTCTACTTAATTGACTGAGACTGAGAGAGGTGTTTCTCTCTTCTCTTCCTCCTCTTAAAGTTACAGCGCGATGTGTGACATTGACATTTTTCCATTATAACTTCCTCCAGTAATTTTTCCATTTTATTTCTAACCAAAATGTTTATTTTAGCAAGATTTCATCCTATCAATTAGTGTAATAAAATAGCAAGTGTACTGTACCTATTTAATATTATGATTTCTGGGTAAGACAAGCAAATTTTAGAGAATGTTCTTGAATGCTGTTTGTTTCTTTTTAAAATAAAATTATGTTTCGTTTTAAAAAACAAAAAAAAACCTAAGTAATGAAAGGCAGTTCCCTATAGGGCTTATGTATTTTTTCCACTGTGTATAAGTAGGTACCTAAGTATACGGGGTGTTGCCTGTAATAGGAGCAATAAATTAAAACATAGATTCTTCCCCTGAAACTGAAAACATTTGTTAAGCAACTTCTGAAAATAACGCGTATTAAATGATAATTTGTAGAATAATTTTTAGACAAAGAAGCAATGTATAGTGAAATGTGTGATATTAGTAGAGTGCCCTATCCCACAAAACTTGTCAATGCTCAGGGAATGTCAATGTTGGACGACGTACATTAAAAATACTATTTAATTTGTTTGAAATAATGAAATTCTGAAAACGGACTTTTTTTTAAAGTTGTGAACAAATGTTGTTCAGTTTGAAGAGTAGAATCTTTGTTTTAATTTATTGCTCCTATAACAGGCAACACCCGGTACATATTGTGTAGTTATGTATGTACTTTAAAATAGGCAATTTATACATTATATAAATACCTATAAGCTATAAGCATTGCATAGGACAATATACAACCGCATTGCTCTAAGCAAATTGATCTGCGGACAAGGCACACACAAATGTAAAGATTCAATGTGAATATTTTTTTTTTCAAAAATGTCGTTTTTCAATGACTTGTGAGTTTGGTATCCGATATGTAACGTCAGCACCAGTACCCTCACTTATTTAAGGGTGACTTAAATTTTATTGGGATGTTAAGTACCTAATGCTATTTTTTTATTCGGATGAAAATTCTATATGGGACTAATAATATCTTATGCAATCGTTGCACAATGGAGAATTTTTTAAAGTGGGCTGGATTATTCTTTCGTTATTTCATTATGTTTTTTTTAATAATTGTATAAATTAATGTCTATATTCCTAATATTAAACAACTAATTTTTTACCATTTTTATTCTTCTTCTTCTTCAATCTTTATACGGAGCAAATTTATGAAAGATTAAGCCTTAGGTTTGAAAAGTGATTTGAAATAGTAGATTGTTGAACAAACACTCTAGAAGTAGGTACTTTTCATCGAGGCACAAAGCTTTTCAAAACTGTATCAGAACTCAGAAAATAAAAGCTAATTAGGTGTGAATAATTTCAGATAGTTTGAATTTCAGCAATAAATGACTACTTATAACCAGATGGAATCGCGTTTTATTAGCGAGCACTAGCCAACGTGGGTGGTGCCCTAGGGAATGTTCCAAAGACTAAACAGCTGTCCTATTTACGTGATTCGTTGAATCTTTAGTGTCGCTGCTGGCCGTACCGCGCCAATCGACCCGCGCCGGGTCACCTTCCCGATCTCTGCGCACATTAAACGAATAATGTGATTCGTTACTTTTGACCGGAGTCGGTCAACTCGCCATTTCGAGACCGCAAATATCAAATCTGACATTAGGCGGTAAGTCGTTAATGCAAACGACATTGTAAGTTTCTATCATCAAAGCTCCTTAATTAATAGATTAAAAAAAAAAAAGTTTCTATGTACTCATTCTCACTAAAGATTATACAAAACAAATGTGAGTTTCGTGGCAAGTGGCAAAAACAAGAAATACCTACATTACAAAAGAATTAGCATATACAAAGGCGAACTTATCCCTTTAAGGGATCTCTTCCAGTTAACCTTTGAGTAAATGAGTGCTAAACACAAATGTAAATGCAACATGTTCAAATACAAAGGAGTCGTTCCAGCATTAACTAAATTAAATAAGAACCTTAACTAATATAGATTCCCTGCAATCCTTGTTATTTTCTTATTAAAAATCGAATAGGAATAAAACATAATCCATCAAATTATCTTCAAAAATGTTAATGTAAAATGGTTACAATACTTTTTTATACCTTACCATGGACGATCGAAATCTACAGTCTTTATTTCGGAAAAACAAGTTTTTACAGTTCTATTGTGCACGTACGTACATGAACATTGAAATGGCGCAGAATCACATGAGAGCTTTAAATTGATGCTTATCTACCCTACGGACAAAAAATTGCTTTTCAACCCTACGGTCGGTTTAAGTACCGATAATTGTCTACTTCCAAATTATGAGAAATAAAAATGTGTTTTCAATTAAATTATCGAAATAAATATTTTCATCAAAAGCAACACCGGTAGTTCTTTGTAGGCATACACGAGAAGAAAAAAAGGGAAATTACCTATTATTGTATGCGCAATCGCAACACGTAGCGATCGGGAAATCGCGCTATATCATCGCGTAACTACTCTCTACTCTACTACAAGTAGATAAGGGGCAATCTTAACTTAAACGATAAAAGTACCTATCTTACAGATATTTTACTTTTATAATAAAACTGCTTAAGCAAATATGAGATAAAATATAAACAACATAGAAAGTTAAAGAAGAAAACAGGCAGGGTAGGGACATAATATGTTCAAATTAAAATAACCAACGTTTTTGAATATATAACCTCCGACTATTATATTGTAACAAATGTAAGGTGAACTAAAAGGGTGAAATGAAATATACTCAATGCTGTTTATTTCCGTGCATTCCATTTACACGACATGACGGAAAATAATCCAGTGAATAAAGGGGTTTTACCTTACAAACGGTCCGGTAGTTTTGAATATTTGATTTATGTTGTTTAGGATGGTTAGTGAGTGTTTAAAATGCAAAATGCACAATTGCCTCTCCTCCGCACCCGCCGCCATATTGAAAAGATCGGCAATTTCTGCAGGTTTTTGCTTATACCTTCGTTTAGGAGGATTTTATCTTGAAAAGAGCTTAGAGAATGTTCTAGACAATTAAATTTACTATAATTTACATTTGCGACTTTATTTTTTATATATCTCCGTAACTAACCGTCCTTGAAACAAAATATGAAATGTAAATTATAGTAAATTTAATTCTCTTTAACATACCTTTTTTTTAGCTAAATAAAAATGCTCCTAAACGAAGATATAAACCAGAGGTTTGTTTTTGAGTTGGAAATTGCGATTATTTTCATTTTTTAGGGTTCCGTACCCAAAGGGTAAAAACGGGACCCTATTACTGAGACTTCGCTGTCCGTCCGTCCGTCTAGCTGTATCTCAACAACAGTGATAGCTAGACAGTTGAAATTTTCACAGATGATGTATTTCTATTGCCGCTATAACAACAAATACTAAAAATAAATTAAAATAAATATTTAAGGGGGGCTCCCATACAACAAACTTGTTATAGATTATATATATCTATAGGTACTCCGTGCGCGAGTCGGGCTCGTACTTACCCAATTTTTTAAAAATGTGCATATCTCCGTAACTATCTGTCCTAGAAACAAAATGTAAAATGTAGGTTATAGTAAATTTAACTCTCTACAACATGTTTAGGCTTTTTCTAGCTAAATTGCTCCTAAAGGAAGATGCAAAAATCTGAAGAAACTGCCGGTTTTTTCAATATGGCGGTGGGCACAAGGGTGGGGTGGGGGGGATTGTGCACACACTAACCAACTTAGACAACATATCAAAAATTCAAAACTACCAGACCGTTTGTAAGGTCACCCATAGTACTTTAGTCTCTATTCACCGAACTAAATGGCAATTCGTGGATACGTGTAGGTGTAGTAGAATGACACGCCCTGTCCTCTAAAAAAACAGAAAGTGGAGTATAGATTTTAAAACATATAAAAGTAGATAAAGTTATCATTTATTAACAGTTTATTATTAAACTGGTATCTTAAAAATAATGAATAGTGTTATACACTTTACATATTAACTCTCAAGATTCTCAAACCGAATTATAATCCGGCCACACCAAAATTTTCACGAAAAAACTTGAAGACATCGTCTGAGTCTGTAACTGACCTTGCCAACAAGGTTGTGTAAGGTCGGGTAAGCCAGCCCCCTAGCTCCAGGCCCCTCGTCGAGCCTCCCAGCCCCCTCCTAGCCCCCTCCTAGCGAGGTAGGGTGACGACAACGCTGTTACCAACCTCAAGATGCCCTCCGCGTTAGACGCAATAGGTATTGGAGTTTTATTTGACCTTCAATATTATTCTAGGTAAATAATTGCGATTAAACGATAAATAAATTACCGAGGTACGTCAAGTAATATACAGGGCAATCTAGGAAAAAAGTAAGTAATTAAGTAGATTCATCTTTTTTTACTGATACCAAAAAATTATATAAGTAACAAAACAAGTAAGTACATACCTATTGGGAAAAAACGTCAAGTTTAGGTATTTTTTTTCCGAATGGCGCCAGAATATTCTTTTAGTTTCCGATGATAATTTAATTCGCGTGTAATTAACCCGCTTGATAATTCATTTAGTCAATATTAGTATGACATTTTTGTAGAATTCTTAATACACTGATTGGTTCAGTATGAGTATGTTTTCCGCTTATGCATATATGTATGCCATGAATAAATATTGTAATTATGTATTTTTTTCGCAACATATGTGAATTGATTTCCTTCCTCTTAGTAAATCCAATGAGTTTAGTTGGTTCTACATTAGTGTTATGCTCTGAATCTACTAATTCAAACTCAGTCTTTTGATTCTTTTCCCCCTTAGGCGTAAAAACTGTTTATATCTAACTTATTGGGTTATTATTACCACAGAGGTATTCATCAAAAATAGATCTTTGATTCGCAATAAAATTTTAATTTTTAGATTAATTAATAAATTTATACATATCATCTCGTATTTTTCTCGTATTCTGGTTATGCAGGACCCTAACAAAAAGTCAAGGTATAGTGAGGCGGTGAGCGGCGGGTGTCCTTTAGCCGCCGACCTCGAGGTGAACACCCGCCGCCGCTATTGTTCTTCGAATTTGGGAATCTAGTGCGAACTCAGACTCAAATTTTATAAACAATACGAAAGGCAGAGAGTTAGGTAAACATGTATTTTTTTATTCATGTACTGTAAAAAGTCTATATAGAAACAGTGAATATACAATTAAATAAGTTAAAGTAAGTTTTTCCATTTGGAGGTCCATGAAAAACATTGTTGGCAGATCAGAGAAGCTCTAGTAAAATCGTTACTATAATAGTTATCTGTTTGGGTACAAAATCCTTAAAACATTTGACCATATCTTTAAAAGTAGCATTTTTTTATAATTTGTATATTATACTAATGATAACACTTACCTACTCTTTATACGTAAGCGACAGGAGACTAAGACTGTAGTGGAGGTTGTCTGGTGTCCATCATCGTCTGTAGTAATATTGAAAATACAATTTCATATACTAGTAGGTGCGCGCAACTTCGTCCGCGTATTTCTTCCTTTACTGTAGACTGATAAAAAATATCCTATAACCATCTTTGGATGTCCAGCCCCCTGTACCAAAATTGGTTAAAATTTGTCAAGTCGTTTCGGTGTGATGCGAGGACAAAGGAATTTATGAAACAGATGGCGCCAGGTTGGCACTACGCCGCACGCCTATACAAAAGAAATGACGATTCTGCATCACGCACATTAAGATTTTACCTGAAATCATGACCCCTCCATAGAAAACAGATTTTCAATACAAACCTAGAATTTTATAATAGTATAGAAGTGAGATATTTTGGCCATTTGTAAAACCGCGAATTTTTGGAAGATAGACGGACAGGTTGAGATACTTTAGTATTTTTATGAATAGTTATACTGTTTGGGTACAAATTTCTCAAAACAAAATGTTATCTAATCCTAACGCAGAATAATATAATACTTAACTCAAATTTAAAAACTGTATACTATAAAATTTGGTCATACATTTTAAATTAGTTTTTTTATCATAATTTATGTTATGGCTATGCAGACGATTATTCCAATGGTTAAATTAAATAATAATAATAACTTGTCCCAACAGTCGTTTCGGCGAACGGTCTTATAACGAAGAGTCTCGACAAACACCTTAAGAGGCTCTTGCTAGATGGCTGGATCAAGGGTCAAATTCAGAAGGCAGTACTCCGGGAAACGGCGCGTATCCTCAGTAGGTTCCTCTCTCTGCAGCCACCACCGGCAGTCTGGGCTCTTGTCACATCTTGTCACTTTTCAGTAGATCTACCTATTTTGCCTCCGTTCTACCTATCTGCCACCCTCAGCATCAAAACTACCTATTTTTCAAAATTTTACAATCGTAAACAATTTCAACGCGTGGAACGCAATGTTACTCATTTACTACTGAATCTAACCTGTTGTCCAACGACTCTAAGCTTATCTTGTAATTTCATAACTTAAAACGGAACGCTTTAAGTGAGGTGTGACTACGCTTACTTGACAGTTGACACTGACAGTGACAAATTTCCCGGCAATTTTTTTGGCCGGTGACAGCTGACTATATTTCTAATCGCGGCAATTTCTTTGCCTCGTCAAATTCATCAAATCATTATTAAAAACGTACTGACCCTGAGCGGTGGTAGATCTACCTATTTTTCATTTCAAGTTCTACCAATTTCTACTAATTTCTGCATTCTGTTCTACCATCTTACCGAAATTGTATGTGACAACACAGTGGGCTCTGCGCCTCTGCCTCACTGCCGGCGGCACCCTAGGTTAGGGTTTTTATAATGTAGATATTTATGTTTTGTAATTTCTTATTTGTATTAAGTTTTTTATATTTATGAGTAATAAAAAACTTAACCTAAGAAATTAAATAAATAAACGAGATAACACTTACTTCCTGCGGAGTGCGGACGTTGTCTGGTCTCATCATCGTTGTGGCTTCTCAACGACTCCTTTTTTTTAAACCATGTGCTTCTGTAATTTTCTAATCTTCGCAATCGGTGAGCACGCGTCTGTGAATACAAGGTCCATTGCTTTCTTCTATAAGTTAAAATAGCTATATTTTATTTATTTATTTATAAATCTCTGAAGCAACTTATTTTTAATGCTACAATAGAGCGAGCGTTTCTGAACTGAACAATACCATACCGTAAATCGGTGTTATTTAGGACATAATCTACAAAGAAATATAATCCCACCAAAATCATTTCATGTAAAATTGACGGCTAAGACTCACATTCTCATAACGCTTTCGCTGTAAAAAAGTTATCAGATCCCAGGAAAAGCCGAGCCCCTAAGCCCCGACTTTACTAACCCCACCACCTTGGTTTAAAAAATATGGCATCAACTGGCTTCAAGCCCCTAAACCCGGAGTTTACTAACCCTACACCTTTGTTTCAAAAGTATGGCTTGGCCGTTTCATAGAGTACCGTAAATAAATCCAACAGACCGTCTGCCCCATATGGTGTCAAGAAATTAAGTTTATGTCTTTGATAATATATACTTATAAACTTAATTCCTTACCATATGGGCCGGACAGTCCGCTAGACTTATTTAAGGTGGTGGGGTTAGTAAAGTCGGGGCTTAGGGGCTTGCTTTTTCCTGGAATCTGATAACTTTTTTACAGCGAAAGCGTTATGAGAAAGTGAGTCTTGGCCGTCAATTTTACATGAAATGTTTTTGGTGGGATCTCATTTATTTTTGTAAGGTGCCCTAGTTTTTTTAATTTTTTGGGGCTGTTGGGTTTCTTGAGCGTCAACTGAAGTAGACAATTGTGTATTTAAGAAATACTTAAGTTTAGCCCCATATATATACACTTTTATCCCCTATTATGGGAAACCCATACAAACTTCCATCGCCTTATTTTAAGGGTGGGGGGTGATTTTTTAAAAGTCCTACAATATGTATTTGATTTATAACAATGAGTCCCTATAGGTTTCAATTTTCAAACCTCTAGTATCAAAATTTGCGGAAGTTTCATACAAACTTCCATCCCCTAGTTTAAGGGGTTGGGGGGTAAAAGTTCCAAGTTTTAGAATTATTTTGTTGTTTGTGTACTAATACTAGCTTACATACCAAATTTCAGCTTTCTAGGTCATCGGGAAGTACCCCAGACGTTTTGATACGTCAGTGAGTGAGTCGCGAAATCGGCGTATTTTAGGTACCTATAAAACCTAAAGTATAAAAGCTAGATCAATTAAATTTAGTACATTTTATATGTTTGCTAACTGCATCTTACTCTCTATGATGTTTGTTCCGTCGGTTCGGTATTTTTAGAATAATTACATGTAGATCTAGACTAAACTCTGTTTTCTAATTCAAGACCAAAAAAACTACCACAATGTTACCACTACAATAAAATATTAGTAAAATCCTTATTCTTTTTAAGACACTAACATAATTTATTAATTGATAACTTTAACTCTATGTTTTAACATAATAATTAGATATATTTATTATTACATAAATACGAGAGGAGATAATAATAAACTTAAACATCGGAGACTTTTGGTACAAAATTTGGGTATTGTACTTGTAACACTTGAGGTATTCAAAACATTTGGTGCAATAATTTACAAGCTCAGATGTCATTAAAATTTTGACAACTTTGACAGTGACGTATCTGTCGTAGTTTTTTTGGTCTTGAATTAGAAAACCGAGTATAAATAAGGGTTTGGAATCCACAACATACATGCATAATAGTCTGATTATCGCATATTTAGATTTAAAACATGTAAAATAATGACACTATAATGACATTAATGACACATGTGATGGGTGCGTTCAGAAAGTAACACTTAAAATGTTGTTAGGGAAATTGTGAATGGATATGATACAAATAAATATTCTACCGAGAAAAAGACGTTGTCACGTAAAATCTTCCTTCGCCCGTAAAACCGACTTTACAGGCAACCATTTTTTGTAATAAGTATCTACTTATCAAATAATAATATGGATTTACGCGGTACAAGTAACAACGTAAATTACAGGTGAATTTCACTTCAAATAACTAAATTATACAAAAACTAGCGAGATCAGTAATGATTTAACATACACGTAATCGGGAAATCTCACCAAGCCAATTGTATTTAAATCAACCTTATTTAATTTCCATTATTTAATTACCGTTAAGTACCTAATTTGTTTGGGACTAGATGCAGATCGTTTACCCTCAAAAATTATCGTGTTATTATGAAAAAATAATACTAATAAAATATGAAAGTCAAACGCCTATTTAAAAAGTTACAAATCAACCAATACTCAATACTTAGTAATTGACACTTGAAATTTACTGAATTGACTGACTATGCCTATTAACTTAACATATTAACCCTTTCCATAGATCAAAAAACGTTATGCTAGAGGCCGAGGCTATTTTTCATATTTCTTAAACAGGCATTTCACTACCCGCGATAGAAGTATAAATAATATTATTATAATTTTTGACACCGTTAAGACATACTTAGTCGTGAAATGGTAGACACTAAGAAAGCATAATTTTACCGAGTGATCCTAAGGATGTACCTGTAATCCACTTATAACAAAAAACTATTATAGCCATTTTTGACCAGTTCCACAAAAACGCATGTAACTTGGAAACTAAAAGTCGTCAAATGGTACCTTTTGCTAAATATTCAGTAGGTACCTAAATATAATTTATGAAGGCAACCCAAACAAAGCCAAAAGTTTGTGACTATTTCAATTTCTTTTTCTTAATTCTTGTTTTGCAATGATAGTCATTTTATTCCATTGAAAGAAAAAAAATTAAAAATGTCAGTAAATTCTACGATGTACCTATTACTTAATTTCGTCCAAAACTTTGGCGATTTTCTCATTTCCACTATTAACATTTAAGTGATATTATATATATATTACTAGCTGTGCCCCGCGGTGTTACCCCGCTCATCCCACGGGAACACTATATTTATTCGGGATGAAAAGTATCCTATGTCCTTCCCCGGGACTGAAACTATATATATATACCAAATTTCATCTAAATCGGTTCAGCGGTTTAAGCGTGAAGAGGTAACAGACAGACAGACAGACAGACAGACAGACAGACACACTTTCGCATTTATAATATTAGTATGGATATGGATTAGTATGGATTATAATATATTATTATTATATATATTATTATTAAACGAAATTTGGTGAAGCATTACGAATGGGAAATAACAATTCGGACTTAATAAGGTAAGTAAAATATACTCCTTACCATTGTAATATTATACATAATTATACTTTTTTGATAAAATTGTTAAGACCACCTAAAGTCGTAATTAACCCGTTCACTGCTGCAAAGTCCCCATACCCAACGAGTAGTCAAAGCATAATAACGTCAAATTTTCAGTATATTTGAATTCCCTATTCCGTGGCGCTAAAAGGACGACGCGTTGTAATACATTGACGGTCAACAGAATAATTAAAATTGATGTTCGTATGAAATACACCCGCTGTATAGAGTCGACTTGCAAACGTTTTTCAATACACTTTTTTCCTAGTAACATCCGCTAAACGCACTATTTAGCATTCCTCGGTAACGTCATGCAATCTAAATTTATTTTCACGTATACGAGCATCGGAACGCAAGATACCGTGCGCATAGATTCTAATAAAATGGACCAATCATATGCAGGCGTTTTTTATAAGTAAACTCTAATGGCTTTCTAATTCCTAAGCGCTAGCTGGCCATATCTACAGCTTGTCTACTTCATTTGACAAGTGGACTGCACACATACATGATCACGTACATAAAATATGCTGCAATAAAAATAGTATTTATTAATTAAAAATAATGTTTTGCACTCACAATCACCTCCTAAGTAATAAAATAACTGTTATTCAGTAATTTTAAGGCTCATGTGCAAAACGATTTTAAATTGTGCTTACATTACACATTTAATTGGAAATACATGTTTAATTTCTTACCGAAGAAGAATGTTCAGCCAGTAGGCAGCAGGTCCAATCACGCCGATTTTCCACCTGATTCATCTAAGCACTATCAGGCAGGTACAAAAAAGCAAATCTTTGAAAATAATAAGGATAAAGATTCACCATAAGACCGAGACAGACTATGAGTCAATAGATATAACTCATGGTCTACCGACCTGTCATATGACATATCTTTAATTCATAATTTCATACTTATTTATTGCATTATCATGTTGTACAATAAGATGTTACATTAATAAGATCTTTATCTTGAACGGTGAACGTTGCCAATGTGGCAGATATACGAGTAGCTGCATTTTATGACATGAACAATTGAAAATACGTAGTCAAATATGAGATACATGATTTTGATGGTAAATATGATTAATGGGTCTATACGTAGGATACCTACTTAAAAAAACATAGTTCAAAATAATGTTGTCATATACTATACTCAGAGAACTTACAATGTGTAAAGAGGGTATGTAAAGGATAGATGCACAAACTATGCAAGCATCGCAGTGTCAGATATATTGCATCACAACTATATTAATATTACGATATAAACATGTGTAACGAGGTATTTCATGCTGAATGTACTAAAACTTAAAGTGTTCGATTGGCATTTACGGAAAGTCATGAACAAAATGTTTTCTTAATTAAATGACGTCTCTACAGTTTACGCCCAGTCACTGAATAGCTACTTTCCGTAACACGCTATTTTCTGAGGATTTTCTTGGAATCTCATCAAGTAAAGGTAAATTAATTAAGTCTAAAAAGTACAAAGAGCAGATTTTTATTTTTCTTCAGTTCAGGATAATGACCAGAAATCCGAATCCTGGTGTCATGAGAATTATTTGTACTTTTTTAAGTGCTAATTTATGAAACTTAGCACAACCATTAAGTCCTAAGGTATACTCTACCATAGAACCCAACATAATCTCACGATATTTCAGCAATTATGCGATCCCGTAGGTCAGAGAACCCACGCGAGTTCCGTCGGCGTCGTCATTATCGCCCCGCCGCGTATTTAATGTGAGTCTAGCATTTTGGCAACCGCGGACGTGACGTAGCTGCTGAATAGGCGGGAGGCCCAAATACGAGTCGTGACCTCGTCCTTGTGCTCGCGCCGACCCGCGCTTCCATTCAGCTCGACGCTAGTATGGAAATACAGAAGAAAGTGCCACTATCTTCGGTACGGTACCATGCCGCGGGTGGGACCCTTTTGCATACTTATCTTTCAGTTTTAGTCTACTTTAATGTTAGTGTTTGTAATAATTACGATTTATTAAGCCGACTATTCATTTATAATTACAACAAAGGACAAATGTTTGGTGGTAGAGAACGATCTTTCTAGTTTATTTTTATTTTTTTAATTAAGGAACCATTATGATGAGCATGCCGGCTCCAGCAGGCATCTTCTAAGTTAAAGCACATAACATAATTGGTTTTATAAAGACCTCTAAATTATGGCAATGACTTGCAAGTACTTTCAGTACATCACCTTCACTCTAATTTAGCTCTATGCGAAGATTTAATTTTAAAAATATAAGTATATGTCGTGTTTATGTCACGAGGCTGAGTAAACCTTACAAATAAGATTTGTTCATTATGAAGTTTCAAGCTCAGTAATAATTACACAGATGCAGAAAATAACGTAAACACAAGCAGTTGTTCGCGTGTTCTATATAGTCAGCTGATAATTTAACACATGGCGAAACTTTCATAGTCGTGCAGCAGTTCATTTCGCGTGAACATAGGACGAGTGAACTTATAAAAAACAATTACAACCACGCAGTCTACTGGAACCATACCTGAAGTAGTAGATAGTAGCAAGAATTTGTGTAGCTGTCTGTTTGTATGTTGCTGTTTAACACTTTCATAGCTTTTTTGGACAAATCAATAATCTGTGATTGATAAAGGCTCTAAGCCCTACATTGATAAATAGCCATAGGTATGCCAAGGCGTGATTTTTGACATGTCACTTATTATCAACGCCGAGCTTAACCCCATACTGCCCACATAATATAATCTTGATGGTTACTAGTTTTGTTTCTACTGTCCCTATTAATTCTTACGGCGGGATAGGTACTAGCATTACTCTTACTACCGAGACGTGTCAACTATTGTCACAAATTGGTGAAACTTTCAAATATTTTGATCGAAAAAAAGGAATATACAGATATTACAGATATCGATTTAAATACATGCCTAAAACTAATAACGTGTAGAGTCTTATAAGTTTTGACTTAGTCTTGTCTTTGTAAGTTAAAGGCTTGAGAATGATTATGTAAATATATTAACAATTCTTTGATACGATTATGATGTTTTCCCACCAAAAAAAGGGTAATTTCTTTTTTATAAATTTGACAAGTTTTGTATGCTGTAAAACTTTAAGTTAGAGTTCGTAAAGAATACACAGAAAATGTATTATTTAACCCTAAATAACAATAAAAATTAAGCAACATAGAAAATAATAATCACACTAACTTAATTATAAACGTTGATACTAAATTAAATGATTATAAACGCATTTTGCTGCAGCTAGGTACGTTGCTTTCCTCAATGATTTCTGTCACAACTTCACAGACCATAACAATATTCTATTCATAACAATATCAACAATGTTCTCGTCTATACATTTCTATTTCTTGTTGCAAACAATCCTCGAGTTTATATACATAGCTTAGCTTCTGTGACTTAATCAGTAGTTTTTAAGTAGGTACTCACGAACTAGTCAATAAATCAATGCACCCTTTTAGGAATCCTCCCACTTTGGTCGTAAAGATAAAGAGTTCCAATGAAAACAAATGACTGTTAACAAAATAAAAACAAGCTAAGAATTATCGAGCTCCGTCGCTTTGTCTCTGTAAATCGTTACATTGAAAAAAGTGTGGGCAAATCGAGTGAGTAATTCCGAAGTTCGACAATGAGAGATCGGTTATGGCTGTGGACGACGCAAGAAGCTACTGCAATGCTGCATTGTGTTCACGGCCTGTAATTTTCAAGACCGCTGCGAGCAGCATATTGTAGCGCGTTTTATTTTCTTAGCCCTTTAGGCCTTTTGGGAAAAATTACTCCTAGACGTCGAGCACGTTACTGACGAAATATGTACGAATTTGTTTTTGTACGAATGCGTATATAGGAACTAGTATGCAACACAACCAGAATACTTTAGTTTCTGAAGAATAGAAAATAATAGAATGATTTTTATTATACACCTCAGCAAGAAAGAAATACGAATACAGATAACACTTAGCATTACAATAGAGGAAAGTTTTGCGAATAAAATTCCAGTTTTAATTCGAAATGTAACTGTGTTCCAATTTTAGCTTTGGCTCCGTTCAAAATTCCTAAGTCATGCTCTAAGGCAAATAAGTAGAGGTTAGAGGTACCTACGCTTATGAACGATGCGCTCTCAATAGTTTATTAAAGCCTGTGTGAAAGAACAGGCCGAAAATAGACTTTATGTTGTAAGGAAATGCTTGCTTTTGAGGATTACTTGGCTTCACTCATCACTCAACATAGAAGATATAAATATAAAATAGCCAGAAAGATATTAAGGAACTTTTAAAATACTAAATTTAAATTAATCCGCATAATATAAACATTTAGTATAAGAAAACAGTATTTTTTTAAGAATTCGTCGGTAAACTTCACGCTTTAGTCTTGCGCTGTAAATAAAATCCCAAACTACAAACATACTGGTGTAGGTGTAGGTAAAGGTAAGGTTAAACAATAATATAATTGACTGAAATATATGATATATTAGTAAAATTCAAATTATTTATAATCTCTATATATATATATATAAAGAGATATATATATATAAAACTCAAAGGTGACTGACTGACTGACATAGTGATCTATCAACACACAGCCCAAACCACTGGACGAATCGGGCTGAAATTTGGCATGCAGGTAGATGTTATGACGTAAGCATCCGCTAAGAAAGTATTTTTCAAAACTCACCCCCTAAAGGGGTGAAATGGGGTTCCAAAGTTTGTATGGGGAAACAAGATTAGTTAGACTATTTTATTCGAAACTTCACAGGAGTATTCCTAACAATAAATGAGTAAACACGTGTTTCAGGTTTTTTGAAAATTCAACCCCTAAAAGGGAGAAATGTGGTGACAAAGTCTGAAAATCAGCATGGGTATTGTTTTTATGGTTTATCGGGTCGCTGATTACGAAAACCGCAACGATTTTAAAATCGAACGTGGCGGACGTGAGTTACCATCGCCCCTGTTGGGGTGAAATGGGGTTGAAATGTCTAAATACTAAACCGCTGGTTCTAGAGAGTTTAAATTTGGCATGTAGGTTCCTTATAAGGTGTAGGGGTGCACTAAGAAAGGATTTTTCAAAATTTACCCCCTAAAAGGGTGAAATAGGGTTTCAAAGTTTGTATGGGGGAACAAGATTAGATAGACAATTTTATTCGAAACTTTACAGGAGTATTTCTAACAATAAATGAGTAAACACATGTTTCAGGTTTTTTGAAAATTCAACCCCTATAAGGGAGAAATGTGGTGACAAAGTCTGAAAATCCATTGGTAATGCTTTTATGGTTTATCGGGTCGCTGATTACGAAAACCGCAACGATTTTTAAATCCAACGTGGCGGACGTGAATTAACATCTTCCCTGTTGGGGTGAAATGTCTAAATACTAAACCGCTGGTTCTAGAGAGTCCATATTTGGAACCTACGTGTCCTTATAAAGTCTAGGGGTGCAATAAAAGAAGCATTTGTCAAAAGTCACAAAGTTTGGTCACAAACAAAGTTTGTTGGGACGTTAATTACGAAAATGCCACCGATTTTGAAATTTTATTTGTGATCATGAAAATTCTTGAAAGCATTTGCACCAAATTGCAATTTAATCGGTCCAGTAGTTTTGCAGCAAATCGGTTGTAACAGACGGGCTGACAGACAGCTACACTTGATCCTATAAGGGGGTTCTGTTTTTGCTTTTGAGGTATGGATAGAGACCCGCGTTATCCTAATGGATTAAAAAAATAGTATTTGGTGGCATCTCGATCGTCGTCAATCGGTACCTATTAGGCGGGCGGCGCGTTGGGACGGGAGGAGTAATGATCGGGAAACTTCCTGCATCCGTAATAAATACATTTAAGCTTTTCAATAATTATGTTAAGTCATTTCAGAATTCTGAATTACGTTTATCTGGCTCAGAATAATACATTTTTCATTCATCAACGAAGAGAACCTCAATATCTTACAATAGAACATGACGTAACTTAGAACATGGCTTAGAATCATTAAACCAATCGATCTCGAATATCCCAAGTCGATAAGCGGAGGCTCGGGACATTATAAAAGCTTTATACAAATAAAATTCACACATATCCCGGTGTCTTAGCTTCACTTCGAGTTATGACTTTTGAAGTGAACTTTATTTGGTACAGTAAAAGCTGAGATCGCTTGATTTGGAGTGCTTGAGTTTTCGGTTTGATTTGATAAAGTGGAGTTATGATAAAATAAAAAGTATTTCCCAGTAATATTAGAAAAGCGAAACGTATGTTTTGTTACTTCTTCACGCTAAAACGGCTGGACGGATATGCATGAGGGAAATGCAGATTGCAGATTATACAGTAACTTAACAAATAGCCTACTTTTAATCCTGAAAAAAAGAGCATTGTTCCCGTAGGATGATGTATATTACATAGGCACGCGAGCGAAGCCGCGGGTTAATGCTAGTGTATTCATAAATATCAATTTAGTAAAAATCCGCAACACATTTCATTATTATACACGAATTAATCCATCTTGCTTCGTCACTAAAAAAATATATTACTATTATCGTAGGCTCGAAACACGTTCATTTAATTTGATTACCTACACTATATATACATCTACATACTTGACTCTATAAATAATTATGTAAGTACTTTGAATTCCCCCTGCGTCGGAGCAAGACGATACCTAAGTAAATATTTACAAGCTCAAATGACAAAGTAGGTGCTTTGCTTATATCTATTTCTACTCGTATAATATATTAAGTGTGTGTATATTTTATCATCATTATTTAATATGGCCATAGGCATGTTCGTTATATTCAATTATATGGTTCTACCTTTTTTATTTCATATATATGTACTTTTATAAGTACATATATGTAATATAAATGTATAAGCTGGCTACCCCCAAAATCATTGCAAGAAATGTATGGTCAATAATATTGAATAAGACCTCGCGTATTTATTTCTGTCATTGTCAGTCCAAAAAACAAAAGTTGTCTCTTCGGTGGCCATAGTTAACAGCGTATGTGCATAGAAGTTAGTTTTTAACATAGCCCATAGAAAGGGAAACATAATTTTGATCGGAAAACTAGGCCTAAAGTCCTTAACTCTGTACGTATCCAACAGAAAAGACGCGAACCTAAATCTGACAATGACCGATTTAGCATATATGACGTTAGTGAACTCGTTACTGAACGTTAAGTCTTACTAAGGTCATTATTATTATAGTTTTTTTCGCGATAGTATACGTTACTTGGATTTTAAATTTACAATTAGTTAATTTATGCGTCGTATAGTTTTTTAAATATAATGTTTAAAGCCTCGATGTGACATTGGGTTACATTCCGAAGATATACAACGTTACTATGGTCAATAATCGAATAAGTAAGGCAAATTAATTAAGTCAATGACACGACTACTTTTAAAATTTCCTTACTAATTCTTAAAAATAAACTACTCGTAGATTCTGAATCCAAATAACGAGTACTATCGGGAATAAATATAATGTGTATATAATATATATCTCTGAAAAACTGAATGCTCCCATTGTGTGGGCTTGAATATCAGCGATATTGTAATATAGATAATAAAAAAGTCAAGCCAGTCAAGTGCGAGTCGGACTCCAGCTCCGAGGGTTCCGTACAAACTACGAAAACACTTAACAATATTGATCTAAGAACTATAAGACAAATTGTACTGAGAAACAAGCTTAATTTTGCCGTTGGACATTTTTTTTACTTGTGCTAAATGATGTTGAATCTAGCTCAATTTCACGATTTAAGGTCAACGGGAAGTACCCTAAGATAGATTTTGATTCCCTTGCCAGCGTCAACAAATTCAGCATTAAACACCCGTAACTTTTGATTGCGTCAACTTCAAAGTTTGATTTTTTCACGGCTCCAATTTTTTAATTATACACGATGATTCTTAGGTAATCGGTGATCAGGTACCAACTTTTCTAACTCAGTAATATCAATTACGCCATCAGGCGGTCACGTTAAAGTCGTAATTACAGGAAAACAAACTTTTAGTTTTCTATGATAATTTTTATTTTGAAATCAATTTAGTCTTAAATTCCTTGTCACCTTACTAATCTGTATCTGTCAGCTTACAACCTCTTTAATAATTTAATGGCAATGACAATTTATGATTAATAACTTGTCATTGTCATTACATAAACCTCTATTCTGAGACATAAACAAAGAAGTAGAAAATCTCGTAAAATTTCCCCGCCAAAGCGATGGCACTTGACGTAATGTATCGTACTAAATAATTAATAATTTATGTAGGATGACCATGTATCTAGATGTTTATTAGTCTTAATTATGTTTTAACTTTTAATTAATTAATCAGTGAGATAATTACGCGAGACCTCGCCTATTAAGTTAAATTTTAGCTGGATATTAATATTTTTCTACTCCTGATCACCGATTAAGAATCATTGTGTATAAATTTAAATTTTGGCTGTTTATTTCTTTTAAAAGCATACATTTTGCATCTTAAATTCTTATCTTAAGTTTTCTTAGATTATATGGAATGTAATCCGAACAAAAATTAGATAAGATGTTTAATACTTAAATTTTGTTAGTCGGGAAGGTTATCTATTAGGATATTTAATTTCAGCTTGATACAGCTCCACGCGTTCCCGAGAAAAGGGGGTTTCAGACGGACAGACAGACGGACAACAGTGACGAAATAAGGTTTTGGTTTTTGCCGACTGAGGTATGGAACCATAAAAAAAAGACGCCAAAGAGAATCTAATCACTAAGTTTTAATTTAGAGATACGTTACCTATAATGCAGGGCGGGATCTTTTAGGTTATATTAGTGTTATGTTAGTTTTTATAATAATTTCTTGAAATGTCATGTTTTTATTGTGAAATAAACGAAACTTTCACAGATAAGTTGCTATTATTGTAAGAAATAAATATCACAACATATTTCATATTAATTAGGTTTATGCCTTCAACCGTATATTACTAAGAGATTTTTGTCGGTCTGGGTATATGATAATGTAACAATCAATTACCGACATTGAACAATCATGGATTGTTTTAAGGAATATAGGACCAGCCACGCGGCATGTAAGGCTCAATGTGCATAGAGCAGCTATATGCTCTTATAAGAATGAAATGTCTTTAAATCGAACACCGGTTTTTGTTCGCCAATTGCCTCTTGTCCAATATAGGTATTATTTCTCATTATAGGTATGTATGTAGGTAGTCGGCCAAAGTGAGCGGTATGAATGCGCACAGACATATAAATATGCATGTCACTTATGCCAGGGCGGTTACTTTTCTCTACAGCTGACTTTACAAGCAATTTATATCGCAGTGAATATTTAGTGATATTTTCGATATTACAAAAAAAATGCTAGTAAATTACGTCTCAACTATTGTACCTGTACACTGTTGTTTTTTTTACATCGTTTATCTGAGAACAATTTTATGGTTTGAGTTTTAAATTCGATATGATATCTTTTTCTATAAAACATTTTCAAATTAACCCAGTCTTCTTTAATATAACAAAGCTTGCCTCAATAACGTTAAATAAACAAAGGCAATGTTTTCTTACTCATCATATATCCAAGAGTAACGGTTTTAAATTTATAACAATGTTTTGGTTGAAACGGATCGTTGTCTCATTTGTGAGTAAAACGCGGTATTGAGATGAGGCTGCTTGCGGCGCTCGATTTGGTTTCACCTTAGGGGTCACCCATAAATTGATTTGCCAGACATAAGCCACTCCTTTTTTATTTAAACACAACATTGTGTAGACTAGTTTAATTTATATCCAACGGAACATGCTGTATATCATGCGCTTGTTGTTGCCATGCCGACTTAAATGGCAATCTAAATAGAAATTAGGGAACTTCTAATGTAGCGAATCGAAACACGTGGTAGGCCGGTCGCGAAAATGGTAGAGCTGTAGAGCATCTTCGCGTCAGGACGCGTGCAAAGCTCAAAATCGGCCTGAGGATCGGTTTCTGTTACTTTTACCTTTCAATATTAACTGAATAAGAGTTTTGATATGGTAGGCGTTTTGGTATACCGTATATGTTTAGGTAGACTTCTATTTTATACTTATGGTTCCTATTGGATTTTATGATGAAAATAACTGTTGCTGGTATTAGACACAGAAATAAATACTTAACTGATATTTTTATTGGCATATAAATAGCTTTTAGAAGCATATCGTAAATTGAATTCAAGCTAACGCTTCGTTACCTTCGCTGTAACAATTAAGACACATTCCGGTGAATCATCCACCCGAGACTTGTATTTTTATTGGCTGTTTGCATTATTAGGTGCTTGCCTCGACAAAGATATACTTCAAAGATAAGCAGAGGTAAATGAAACCTTATCTACCCGGTATAAAGTCTAGAATTAAATCTGTAGCCGAGAACGGCGTCGCCCTCGAAAGCGTTTTGAAATCACCTTGGATGCGCTTGAAAAATGGCAATATGTGACTGACGTCACGCGAAATTTGCCTACCAAACGGAAAATCTAATAGAGCGCGTAACACGAAGCAAATGTCCTCTTATTGGGGACAGTGACACACGGGTTTCTACGCTTTGTTCTTAATTCTTTGTCTAGACGATTTTATGACAGCCGTACACCGAGTAATGTCTTTTTAATGGACTCAATACCCGCTCCTAACAAGAATCTCACTAGAATAATGAGTTCACAGACTGGCACAAGAATGGCACAGGGAAACGCCGGCGGCCGGTCGCAAATACGAAATAACCAGTTTGGGCTGCTTTAGTGCAGATTCGGGAGTTCGATGACTTGCATGTGTGCGAATTTAGGAGGGTGTGGCAGGGACGGGGTGGGCAGTCATCAACCGATGATTCATCGCCTTTGTTCACTCACCTGCTCCACGTGGTGCACTGACACGTGTTCTGCACTAGCCGAGAACCGCCGACACGGTAAGTGTACTCCAACAAGCGCCTGGAACGTTCATCACCAGAGCACCTGATGAAGTACAATGGGCGTGCGGCGGTGGCTTCCAAATATTCAGAAATTTCCATGGGGTTTGTCAGAGAGGCTCCGCGCGCTACTTCAGGTACCTGACTCGATAGTACAGCCCTGGCGCCTGGGTAGCACGCGGGGACGCTCTTACAGTCTGATGGCAGTGTAATGTGTATCGGGAGCGCGCGTTGCGTGCGCTCGGGGCGGAGGCCGAGGCTCGACTGCAGCTTCAGCCCGCCGACTCGCCCCCCCGCGCGTCGCCAGACGTCAGCTGACCGCGGTTGCACCGGCCCTGACATTGGCGCGCCCGCGCCGGGCTGTGGGGGAGGGGGAGGTCGCTGACCCCGCCCGCGGAAGCCTCTTCGCGAATCCCCCCCGTGCCGCGTATCCCCCCGCCCCCGCGACGTCTGTCAACGCTATGACATTAAGCTTTTGGGATGCTGAATGATTTTAATCGGTTTTTGGGTAAACTTTTATCACATTGTAATTTGCAATTAACAAAGCAGAAAGCTTTAAAAGCTAAGATCTTATAATTTAAATCAAACACTATTGTTATTGTGTTCTGGTTCTGGCTCCTATAAGTAGGTAAGTCTTCCTACCGATGCGTGGACCGCTGCAGTATGAAGCGGAAGGAGCAATCGCCTTAATCTGCTGATAGCAGTGTTCAATAATACAAAAGTATTTTTAAAATCCTTGCCTTACATTTTCAGGCCTTTACGGTTACTATCGTTAGAACTGCAGATTTTGTATTTAAGGACTTTAGCTTACATTTTAGAGCCACCGGTTACTACTAGCAGTCTTCTACAAGCAGATAATGCGCGGAGACATTCCCTTTAGCGGGTTTGTACTCTCGCACAAAGTCCGACTCACTGGTAGTGAGGGCTAACCACTAATCAGCCCTGATACGGTTCAAGTCATGCTTGAAAAAAGCAGACGATTAATTTAATTATAGGTACCTATTAAGATATATTAAAAATATAATGTAGATATTATTATGTAAGCTATTTTAGTACAAAATTTAGTAACTACAATAAAGTAGTTTATATATGTAGTAAATACATATGAAATCTAAATCTGTGGGCCTGAGGGCACATAGTTATATGCAGTAGATACTTACTTCCGCCAAAACGAACCAAAGGAAGAGGTTGTCTTGTCCGTCTATTTTCCGACGCATTTCTGAGTAACATTACATACAATAATAATAAAACCGAATTGAGAACCTCCTCCTTTTTGAAGTCGGTCGAAAATAAATTGATGGATTTCGGCGCCTGCTCACTAAGTAATAGCCATCAAATAAATTGGTCTCTGAAAAGATTTGATATCTAATCTAGACAAGTCGAAGAAGAACCGATTAGCTCGACACAGTAAGAATAAGAATATCTATTTGCAAAAATGTAGTGATAAATACAGATGGAACAGAATGTCATACATATAAAGTACGTACATTTTACTTAAAGAGTCATGCAAATTTAGTTTATTACTAAACTAGACTGGTAGTTCAAATAAAAAATTTCAAGTCTAACGGCATTTTGTGAGCCATTTTGGCAACATGACTTTTTCGGAGTAAAATAGCCTGCTGAATTCGATTCGATGTTGCCAAGCCGAATTTTGCCCCCCTCCCCCTATTTCCCCCCTTTTTACCTCAAAATATGTCCCTAATCACGGTTTTTACGGTTTTATACAAAAAGTATTACAGCTAGAAAAAAAAAATCAAAGACAAGAATGATCTCTATAAAATTTCCTATAATATGATATATAAACTTTTTTAGTAGGCCTTATGGTTTGTGAGCAATATCTTCCCGAACTTCATAGACTGGTAGAAAATTCTAAATAAGTATCGGCTTCCTTTACCGTCCTAACGGCATTTTGAGATCCATTTTGGCAACATGACTTTTCCGATGTAAAAAAGCCTGCTGAATTCGGTTCTGAATGTTGCCAAGCCGAATTTCTTATTTCTACGGGTAAATTATTAAATATTTTTATTGTCATACATAAAATATTTCTTGCAAAGAAAGCTGTCCTTGATTGCGAAGGATAACAAAGAATAGTGCCATGTCGAGAAGGGTATCCTGTGACTGATGCCTTACTTCTAAATAAACCTATTTTTTGCTTGACAAATAGTGCTACTTGAAAGATTTAAAGAGAGGGCAATGTCAACACTTTTAATTTATGGAATAAAGGTCGGCAGGAATCTGTTGGAATCTAACAAGGGTTGTAAGATGAAGTTTTATTAGACTTGATAACTTAGTCAACGCTCATGCGTTTAAAAAAAGCTTATGCTCGCGGTTAAACTGCCAATTTTTTTAAGAAACGTCTGGTTCCTAGATTCATTATAAACCTATACTTAGACGGTACAGTCTTGAGCAATCTTTATATTGACCTTATATTTTAAGTTAGAATAAAAAGTAATGCAGGCACACCTCTTCAACCGATGTACCAGGTACCTACATCCTTACCTGATTGACATCTCTAACTCCTCCAGCAACATCAAGGAAAGAAAATCAGGATATCCCCACAAAAAAATGTTAATGGGTGGCCCCATTCACATTTTTCCCTCAGAAGTCATGGTACTGTACTGCTTCCTCTGTCAAAGTCTTCTTGCTGTCAATGCATCCACGAAGTGTGTACGGTTCTCAGAAGAATACAAAATTTTATACCGTACATATGGATATGGTTGCCACAATAAAAGCCCGTGCCGGCGATATGGACATTTCCCACATTTTTTAAATTGAAGTTTTCAATGGTTCCTAATCTGTTATCAAAGTTAATTTGCTCTTTTTAGTTGATTAGCATCACAATCATAATAATATGTGTGGTCTCAACCCTCCCCTTTTACTTATTTTATGTATAAATTTATCTATATAAGTAAGTACGTATATATCGTCGTCTGTTGAAGATAGGTATTTGGAATACGTGAATCAAACACCAGTTCGAGACAAAGACTGATTTATTATAATGTAAAGGTACCCACATATCATTATCACAATCTACCCACAACTCCACTTTGTAAAAAAAAAAAAAAAAAAGTGTGTGTGTCAGCTCCGACGCACGACTGGAGTTTACTCTTCAGGCCAGGCGCGCACCACGATTTTTTTTAGTCGCGCGATAATTTTGTCGCAGAAATAAGCTTACTTATGGGTTTATGAAAATCGTGGTGCGCGCACTCTCATATAAATAAACCCATAGACGCTGACGGAACAATTCTACGGGTATGGCTACGCCGGGATTAAGAGCCGTCCAGGCCGTCAAAGCATCGGAGGCGTAAGGAATGATAGCCTTGTCACCATCAAAAGATAAAATTTGAGTGACAAGGTCCACCACCCCACACGCCGAAGCCAGGAAGGCCGGGAGGCTCACATCTCGCGCGCGACGCACGCCCAAACCACCAGTTCGAATCGGCAGAGAAACCTGGTCCCATTGACCTTGGTTAAGGGAGACGTTCAGCACCTTTTCCAAACTCTCCTTCAACACGAAGTCAAAGGAGTCTGTCTGGACAGGGTGCAGCCAGGCTGGCACGGTGCACAAGAAATATGTCAGCTTAGGCACGGCAAAGCAAACTCGCAACATAACGAGGGCTACGTGAGTCGAAAGTTCATTCAACCTCTGCGCAGCCATCAGCAGAAGCAGCTTTCTCTCCTCGAAGGCTTCAGGAATGGCTTCTGGGAATATTGGGGACCCCAAGAGGTTGAAAGATCTCGCCGACAACACTTTCAGTCCGGGGAGCAGAGCACTGAATAAGGGGAAAGAATCGTGTGAGTTGGTACTGCAGGGGAAAAATTCGCATTTGCTGAAATTAATATCTAAACCCAGAGCTTTTAAACGAGGCAGGAGCATGAGCAAGTCTTGTTCCACTTCTTCAGGTTTACCACCTAGGGTACCGTCATCTAGGTACCAGATATTCAATGGGGATTTAACCTCTGAAATTACCTTTTGTATGGCCAGACAGAAAACTAAAGGGCCTAGCGGATCCCCCTGCTGTGCACCAACTTGGGAAAGAACAAGAGGACCATTGTAGAAAAGATTAGAAGCGGAAGAATATACTTGGAAAATGAAGGGGTAGAGTGATGGCACTTTATCCTTCACTTCGGACAGTAAAACATCACGCTCCACTGAGTTAAACGCGTTTTTTTAAATCAATTTTAATTAATAATAATAATAATGAAATAATGAACTTTATTCTGCAAGTAGGCCACAAGGGCACTTTTACATGTCTGAGTCTACCGGCATTTCACAAGAGGAGACCACTGTTGAGAAGAAACGCCGAAAGAAACTCAACAGTCAGTCATTTTTTCAGAAAGCATAAGTACTTAACTATTACAATGATATGAACTTAACTATACGTATTAAAACGGATTCTAAGATTAGATTAGATTAGATTTATTTATTTCATAATATAAAATGTCAGTATAAATTACGCTAAGACAATTTACATGCATTTATACTATGATCGTCATAAAGATAAAAATGAGATAATATAATAATAGTCAAAAACATAACAATTGATTGTAACAAAAGATATTTACATGTCATAATCATAATGCAGCTAAATAAGTTTAAACAGCTAAATTAGTTTAGTAAGTTTTTGCTATCTACCGAAAAAGCCCGCGTAGCGTGAATTGCAGCCTCGCAGCCCAATCTTGTGCCAAACCCTAATTGGCAAGGTTGCAGATAAGCTGCCATTTCTTCTCTCACTGCACGGCATCCTAGCTTTGCCGTTAAGCGGCGGAAAGCGCTGCCTATGGCAATGGGTCTTATACCACCGTCTTTTTTTGACAGCGCACATAAGGAAGCACCATAAATATAGGAGCAAACTTCAGGGTTTAATTGACCACTGAGCAAAAAATTACAAAGCTTGGCCAGATGTTCCAGGAGCCGAAAATCGGCGTCTCCCGCAGATGCAGACGTAAGCTCCTTAAGATGAACAGGGCGGATACCATCCAAACCGGCGGCCGAACTATTGTTGAAAGAGCTGAGTGCCTGCACCACTTCCTCCGGCTTAACAGTTAAGGCAGAAATAGATATGTCAGGTTCCGGTGGAAGTACCAGCGGCCGGGACGGGGCTGGATGCTTCGACTGCAGCGTAGCTAAAGTCTCAGGGCTCGACGGCGCCACGCCCTCATCCGACATAAGCACTCGCTCTGCACCTGAGATCCCCTTCATGTACTTTACGCTCAATTGTCTTCAGTATGGAGTGTGATCTCAAAGGCGTGGTCTCTGCACCGATGTTCCCACTGATATCAAAAGAAGCAGAGTTAATATTTCTCTTAACTTTCGTGGTTAAATTGCCCGTGGCCGACGCTTCAGGCGATTTGAATAGGCAAAAGACAGTAAACTAAACCATTCGAGAGTGCCATTGGAGTCGATACACTTATCAATGAGGTCGCTCAATTTGGCCGCTGCCAAGTTTCGCGCCCCTTTGGGGATATGTCATAACACACGTACTGACTGCTTTAACGTAGCTAGATCACCAAAATCTAGATGAATGGGGTTGTTACCATGAGCTTGCTGTGAAACCGACAGTCTAGGGTTGGAGGGGATGACTTGGGGAAAATGTTTATGCATGTGCCCTATATGCACTTTAAGTCCATGAGGGGTAAAAGTTCGAGTTGAGTTGGGACAATGGGGACAGCGCAAGGATGAAGAAGGATCACTCATATTTATAACTAACACTTACAAATAAAAGTAAAAATACAAGCAATTATAATAAAAAAAAGATACAATTTAAAAGCCAACATCAAAAACATAACAATTTCGATTTAAACTTCATAGCTTCTTGTCGGTCGGCAAGACTCCCGTCTAGAAAATGAATGGCTCGGTTGTGTTGGATCCTTGATTTATGTATGTATTTATCCTGGAAAGTTTCACGAAATCAAAACCATTCTGCGGCTGAATGCAGGAAAAAGCAGTGGTGATGGAAAAGTATTCACGCCTTCTCTATTTCTAAGCTTAAAGCTGAGTCACAATTAAAGCGGTCTCTCTCTCTACAGCAAGACGTCTTCTTCGATCTTAGCACCATACAAGCACGGCTTAAACACCAAGAAAACACGGTCATTGCATTGCACGTTATAAAAGTTGTAATCTTGGATATCACAAAAATTCGTTAGGTTTGTTTGGGAGCTGAAACGAACACGTATCTTTTAGCCGATTGTGTGACGGGCGCTATTGTTTCAAAAGCAGCACATTTTACCCGTTAAGCGTAGATTTTATTAAATTTTATTTTATTTATAAAATTTTGTTGACACTCGACATGAAGTTGACATTGACAATTTTATAGTTTGTTTATGTGAACATAATGGTAGTTTAAAAAGTCGTATCTCAGTATACGATCGGGGTAAAAATACGACTTCTTAATTTAGCAGGTTATGCGTTAAGCGTTATAGACTAAGATCCCGATATAAAACGACCTTCACCGAGATGTTTATTTGATGAATGTATTTTATATTTAGTTTAATATGTCAATAAATATATTGCATATGGGTTGCCTAACAATTTTTAGTCCAGGGTATGTTTAGTAAAAAATAAAAATATATATTTTTGGAGTTTACTCCTTAAGAATCGATTTTCATATATAAGCCCGGGGTATGAAAAATATGGGGTATAAAATCGAACGTATCTGCCGTGCTAATTTAAAAAGTCGTATCTCAGTATACGATCGGAGTAAAAATACGACTTCTTAATTTAGCAGGTTATGCGTTACGCGTTATAGGCTAAGATCCCGATATAAAATGACCTTCACCGAGATGTTTATTTTATGAAATGTACTTTATAATCAATTTAATATGTCAATAAATATATTGCATATGGGTTGCCTAACAAATTTTAGTCCAGGGTATGTTTAATTAATAATAAAAAAAAATGTTTTAAACATTTCACCGGTTTGATTAATATTAGATAAATTCTATACCAATCGAAAGTATGAAGCCCATAGAATATGCAAACGTTAGGTTACCTATTCTTTTCCCGTCACAACTATCGGGTAGCCAGGTATAAACAGGTAAATCTATACCTACTAGCATTTTGCAACGGTCTGATTATTGAATTATTGCTGAGGAATTCGGAGGGAGATGGCGCTAGTGTCACATAAACATTGGCTCCGCGGATATATTACTTTTAAAATTAGTGATACTCAATAATCTAGTACTAAAATAAACTATGATGTGATAAATTGTGTCGTCGACCAGTGCAAATTGTTATCCTGTGCTAAAATCAAGTAATTAAGCAACAATCAATAAAAGTGTCATCCGGCGGACCGTTACCAAAGTGACTTGAATATCTCAGTAACAGAAGAGACACATCATTGGAACCTGTTTGTGCAATGGTATTGTACTAAATCAATAGAAAAGTAACGAAATTATCTTAAACTTGAATAATTTTCGTAAAACCAAATAAATTGCCCTGTGCATTTACCAACTA
Source organism: Apotomis capreana (assembly GCA_947623375.1). Taxonomy (NCBI): domain Eukaryota; kingdom Metazoa; phylum Arthropoda; class Insecta; order Lepidoptera; family Tortricidae; genus Apotomis; species Apotomis capreana. The sequence goes on from OX392499.1 coordinate 22,665,635, forward strand.
ACGGCATCTAGCGAAGCACAGTGTTAAACTCTATCCAGTATCGATAAGTGAGACAGATGACTGCAAGCAGCCGAGCGCGCACATAACAAGGTAAGGCGTGCGAACGAGATAACAATTGTATTCGCAAACCTGTATGCATTATCGCTGCATGACTGATATGATATGCATTAAGCACCGCCCACTCTCGATGCAACTTGCCGACGGCAGTCGTAGAACAAAAGAAAATAGGCCTACGCTTGAAACTATATTTGTTTTCTAAATACATTTTTTACTTATCTACGTACTAAAGAAGATATCAAACCACCATAATGTCATCTTTTGACAATGTCACAATCAGGAAACCGGCATTGAGGCGAAATCACTCGGATAGTACTATTTTAACAGACTCGCAAAGCATACTGAGTTGCAGTCAATTGAGTCTACCGAATATACAAAATGGAAACTCGACTTCATTAGACAACTTAAATAAACAGGTTGACTTACTGCACTCACAACTTGACAGTGCAAATGAAGAGATATGCAAACTGTCGCTCGAAATATCTGAACTTAGGAACTCAAATGAGCAATACAAAAGCAAAATAGCCTTATTTAAAACGGTCACAGCTTCGGAGGTCCTCAAACATAGAATAGGCAGTCCCAGGATACTCTCTAGGATGTCTACAACACCCACGTATAGAAAAATCAACCAACTATGTACTATACGAACGTCGAGTAATCAGAGGTCTAATACAGTCTGTAAAATTTTAGAGGCCTTTCAAACATCAAGTTATTCGACAGAAGGCTCAATATGTGCGGCACAGCATCAGACCGCTAATGAAACGATCATCTTTAGTAATCACAATGATCGCACGCTAAGCGCTTCTACGCCGAAAAAACGCAACATGCATACAACGTCGCATAAACCTGGAAAAAAAGAATGCTCGACGGGTAAACAAGGTTGCATGGAGCACCTTTTGGCACCAACTAACACTGTCCTTGAACAGCCTCGGAAAATGTGTTTCATAAGTAGCAATAGTAAAAACTCAGTACTTAGAGCGGCTGAATGCATTTTTGAATCAGATAGTCTATGTCATCATCTAATTACACACGGAGGGATACTGCAGTTACTTGAAGGCCTTGATAGTAAAATTTGTAACTTTAATTTTAACGATTTTTGTGTAATTTTCATTGGCCATGATGATTTCTATACAACCAAAAACTATCCTCAAATTATATCCACAATCAGGCAAAAGTTAATCAACATTAACCACACCAATGTCATAATTTGTACCCCTACATTTAAATTGTGTAGATATAGCAACTTGTTCAATAAAAGAATTGAACTGTTTAATAAATTATTGTATACGGACTTAACCACACATCAATATGCCTATCTGTTAGACTCGAATAAAAGTCTTAAATATTCATATAAAATGTTTTGGAGAAGATCAGGTCACATAAATAATAAAGCTCTGGAGATCATTTTTGAAAATCTCGCATATTATGTTACTGAGCTTAGCAATTATAACTACCCTTCGGATTCATACGAATTATCTAGTCACACATATAAATCAGACTTTCAACCCTCGATCCGCAATCAAAATGAAGTCGAAACAAGTACTTTTTTAGAAAATGTTTACAACATCCTAAAGACGCCGTAATGGAATCTAATTCTAAGTTGTGTGTTTTCTATCAAAACTTATGTGGTGTCATGAACAAGAAAAATGAATTAGAATTGTATTTAAACGATATTCCTGTCACAAAGCACTATGTTTGCATAAGTGAACATTTTTTAAATGAGATTTCTGCCCCACTTTTTCACTTGACAGATTACAGGCTTGTTGCTTTTAACACTAGGTCCAGGAAAAAAGGTGGTGGCACTTTAATTCTAAGTCATACAAACCGAAATTATGAGGAACTTGACGTTTGTAAAGAGTTGTATGAAGAAGAATGTTTTGAGGTTTGTGGAATTAGAGATTGTGTCACATGTGTTAACATAATTTGTTGCTACAGAAACCCAGTTGATAGCAATTTTGATCAGTTTATTGTTCGGCTTGAGCGCCTGCTGGAACATTTCATTAACAAAAGATGCATAATTTGTGGTGACTTTAACGTTGACCTATTGACGGAAGATAAAAAAACGGTGGAATTTCGATCACTCCTAATTGAGTATGGTTTTGAACCTCTTATTCTTGCCGCTACGTTCTTGCGGAATAACGCGAAATCGTGCTTAGACAATTTTCTTACCAATTTGGCTGAGGACTCTGTGGATCCTATCATGATTGATCACAACGGCCTGGCAGATGGGCATGCAGGTATCCTCAGCACTTTTACTGTTCCACAAATTCAAAAACCAGATACTAACAGAATAGTATGGAAAGTAGTAAGGAAACTTGACGACTTTGGTAAATTGAAATTTCGGCAAGCAGTTATGGAAGAAAACTGGATCAACATAGGCTTGAACACTTTCATCCATAAGTTTAATAAATTATTTAACGAAAGCTTCAGGAAAAAGAAAATAAAATTAACACCCAACAGGTCTAAAATAAAATGGATAACGAAAGGTATTAGAGTGTCAAGCAAAATGAAGCGTGTTCTCGTGACCCACAAAACTTCCATATCTGACTCGATTGTGAACTACAGGAAAAAATATGTTTCAATTTTCAAACGAGTAATCAGACAAGCTAAAAGAATATCTGTGCAGAGACAAATTGAAAAAGCAAAAGATTCTTCGAAAGCGATATGGAAGATCGTCCATAAGCATCGCGGTAAGGCTGCGTCACAAATCACAGATAATCTTTACCTGAAAGTCGATCAAGAAAACGGGACACAAAAATTGGTAGATGACCCTGAGGAGGTATGTGCCACCCTTTTAGAAAGATTCAATCATAGTGATAAAATCGATTCCTCTAAAGACGCTTTACCTCTGCTTCAGGCTCATGTCACGAGGATCGAAAATGACATGGTTCTTGACCCTGTCAATGAAGCTGAGCTTGTATTTATGTTAAAACAGTTAAAACCCAAAACATCTTGTGGATACGACGAGATCCCTATTACTGTTATCAAAGACAATATAGATGTACTTGCTGGTCCATTGGTCTACCTCTTTAATGAATGTTTTAAGATGGGTATTTTCCCGGACCAGTTTAAGGTAGCCAAGGTATTGCCCATCCATAAAAAAGGATCTAAAACTGACCCTTTAAACTATCGACCTATATCTCTTCTGCCAACGTTGTCCAAACTTCTGGAAAGACTTATGAAGGACAGACTTGTAAGGCATCTTAATCTCAATAACATACTAAGCGAGAGGCAGTATGGTTACCAAAAAAGCAGAAGTACAAATGACGCAATCACTACCTTGATTGAAGACGTTGTACTTCAACTCAATAGCAAAAAGAAAGTAGCAGGTCTATTTCTAGATCTGAGCTCTGCGTTTGACACATTTGACCATGGAGTACTGTTGGCAAAGTTGGAACATTACGGGGTAAGAGGTATAATGTTAAAGCTTTTTCAATCTTACCTCGCTAATAGAAAACAGTTCGTTGAAGTTAAGTGGGTCCAAGACAGCAAAGAAAGCATCCACAGATCAAGGGTTAGTAAGTTGGCAAGGGGCGTCCCACAAGGATCTATTTTAGGTCCAATCTTCTTTATCGTCTTTATAAACGATTTAATAACATTTATGAAGAGAACCGTTCAGGACACAAAACTTGTTATCTTCGCTGATGACACTAACGCCATAATATCAGCAGAGAATATGTCACAGCTGAATGACAAAGTTAATTTTGCTTTGGAGGCCCTACATGCCTGGTTTACCAGAAACAACTTGACGCTAAACTGTTCAAAGACCAATGCATTACTTTTTCGAACCACCTCGAGAAATAAAGACACCTTAGAAATTTTATCCCATGGAGTGAAAATCAACCAGGTAGATTCAGTCAAGTTTCTTGGTGTCTGGATTGACTCGAATCTTAATTGGAAGGATGAACTGTCGTCTCTAGTGAAATCCATTAGCTCGGCCTGCTACGCACTGAGAAGCCTCAGGGAAGAGTTATCACTGTCTCAGCTAAAAACGGTGTATTTCGCTTTGGTAGAATCCAAACTGAGATATAGTATTAAGTTCTGGGGCAACAGTTTCCGATACAATATCCAATCTGCATTCGTGAGTCAGAAACGAGCGATCAGAACAATGGCCAGAATACCTCAAACAACATCCTGTAAAAGTTACTTTTCTGAGTTTGAAATCCTTACAGTTCCTAGTCTGTACATTCTCATAGTCCTGAGTGATTTAATAAAGAATCTGAACTGTATTGAAACTTTGGAAGAGAGGCAAAAGCGACTGGCAACCAGAAGGATGGATTTACCTCAAACGATAAACTCTAAACTCAGAATTGTCAAACACTCTGCGAGCTACCAGGCAATTGCTCTCTTTAATAGGTTACCCGTTGAGTTTAAGTCAGTTACGAGTCTAAACAAGTTTAAAACTAATTTGAAGGCATTTTTGTTAAGGAACTGTTTTTATTCAGTGGACGAGTTTTATCAAGCAGGACATACAGTGTAGTAGAATAATTAGTTAAATAATTTGATTTTGAATTGTAGATTATTAAATAAATTGACATGAATTTAGATTTTTGAATGTGTGGTAATTATTTTTTTAATATTTTATTGTACATTATATTATTGAGTAAAATTTGACAAGAAAATAGATTTTAGAATGTGTAATTAATATAGGACTATTGTTGATTATTTTAACTTGTATAAATAATAGTATAATCAATTATTAGTATAAATAGTCTAATATAAGCTAGATTGTTAAAGTGTACCTGATTTGTGTTTTAATGTAAATATTCAAATGCAATGTATATTGTTTACTGAATAAATAACTATGAACTATGAACTATGAATTGAAACTGAAAAAAATAAAGATTATTTAATTATGAATTTATCTAATAATCAAATCGGTGAAATGTTAAGAAAATATATATTTTTATTTTTTACTAAACATACCCTGGACTAAAAATTGTTAGGCAACCCATATGCAATATATTTATTGACATATTAAACTAAATATAAAATACATTCATCAAATAAACATCTCGGTGAAGGTCGTTTTATATCGGGATCTTAGTCTATAACGCTTAACGCATAACCTGCTAAATTAAGAAGTCGTATTTTTACCCCGATCGTATACTGAGATACGACTTTTTAAACTACCATTATGTTCACATAAACAAACTATAAAATTGTCAATGTCAACTTCATGTCGAGTGTCAACAAAATTTTATAAATAACACAAAATTTAATCAAATCTACGCTTAACGCACAGTATATATATTGGCTAAAGCAGTATGGAAACTAAGGCCTTCTTTGAAGATAAATACCTACGCGCTAGGGTTGTCACCCGCTGCCGGCGGCACCCTAGGTTAGAATTTTTATAATGTACTTAGATTTTGTAATGACTTTATTGTATTTTACTTTTTATTTACATTTATTGTAGGGCAGTTAAGATAGGAAGTTTTTGTACGGAACCCTCGGTGCGCGAGTCTCACTTGCACTTGACTTTTTTTTTAATGTGGATACACACCACAATTTTTATATTAGGTATTATATTGTTATCAATTTTTATATTGGTTTCAATGGTTTAAATGTCATCCTTTACAATATGAATACTTATACATATATACATACATAGCACACGCAGTATTCGACGTATTTACGCACGTAATCCACGGACAGCCGAGGGGTTAGGAGGAGAGCGGGCGGCACATTGCGGCGGCGCCAGCACGCAGCACCGTCGCGTCGGCCGGTCCCGAACATTCGATAATACAACGTTCGCGCGCACTACTCGAACGAAATCACTCGCGTGTCTAGCTTTTCTCATAGTCTGCCTGTATCTGGTGTTATTATTATTTCCCCATCTAAAACTGCGCTGTGACTTTTATAAGAATTATAGTGTTTGTCACCATCGCCAACCGTTGTTTTCCTGGACGCTACCCCACGAACTAACCTAAATACAATAAATTGATACAAGTTTAATAACGATGAAAGCTTCATAGCTATCAATTCTTATTTAATTATTTTTCACCATTACAAACACGCGTGCTTAAAAACCGGCCAAATGCGTATCGGACTCGCGCACCGAAGGTTCGGTAAAACACTTAGGTATCCCATCTTAACTGGCCGGGTTAAGTTAAGTTTGCACCTGATATGTATGGCGCCGGATACAAATGAGGTGCAAAGTTAACGCAACCCATCACGTTTGATATATGGGAGCCCCCTTAAATATTGTTGTTGTTCTGTTTTTACTATTTGTTGTTAAAGCGGCAACAACAATACATCATCTGCAAAATAATCAAGCTGTTTAGCTATCACGGTTCATAAGATACTTACAACCTGGTAACAGACGGACAGCGGAGGTTTATTAAGTAATAGGGTCCCGTTTTTACCTTATGGGTAGGGAACCCTAAAAATGTTCACCAAATATCACATAAACAACCAAACGATTTATTTAAAAGGAAATGCATTTTATTTATTAACTAGCAACCCGTTAGGCTCCGCTCGGGGGCAATGCTGATAAATTATGCATGTATTATACATATCAACCTTTCTCTTGAATCACTCTATCTATTAAAAAAAACCGCATCAAAATCCGTTGCGTAGTTTTAAAGATCCAAGCATATATATAGGAACAGACAGACAAGAAGCGACTTTGTTTTATACTATGTAGTGATAATAAAGCATTCTTACCTTTCAATATCAGCAGGAAGTTTAAAAAATGAAAGCCCCGGTTTTAAGGAAGCAGAGTTCAAGCAGCCGTATACAACGCAATAAACTCGTGGCATCTTTAAAAAATCGCGGAAAGCGCACGCAACACGCAATAATCACAAACAATGACCGCTCGTCTCGATGCGCCACGCGCGACTGACAGCACTGCGAAGTACGCTTATTCGCCTCGTAAACGCTTTCCTCTGTGTGTGTGCGCTGTTTCGACCGTTTGTTCGTAGTTTCCATACTGCTTTAGCCTATATATACTGTGCTTAACGGGTAAAATGTGCTGCTTTTGAAACAATAGCGCCCGTCACACAATCGGCTAAAAGATACGTGTTCGTTTCAGCTCCCAAACAAACCTAACGAATTTTTGTGATATCCAAGATTACAACTTTTATAACGTGCAATGCAAAGACCGTGTTTTCTTGGTGTTTAAGCCGTGCTTGTATGGTGCTAAGATCGAAGAAGACGTCTTGCTGTAGAGAGAGAGACCGCTTTAATTGTGACTCAGCTTTAAGCTTAGAAATAGAGAAGGCGTGAATACTTTTCCATCACCACTGCTTTTTCCTGCATTCAGCCGCAGAATGGTTTTGATTTCGTGAAACTTTCCAGGATAAATACATACATAAATCAAGGATCCAACACAACCGAGCCATTCATTTTCTAGACGGGAGTCTTGCCGACCGACAAGAAGCTATGAAGTTTAAATCGAAATTGTTATGTTTTTGATGTTGGCTTTTAAATTGTATCTTTTTTTTATTATAATTGCTTGTATTTTTACTTTTATTTGTAAGTGTTAGTTATAAATATGAGTGATCCTTCTTCATCCTTGCGCTGTCCCCATTGTCCCAACTCAACTCGAACTTTTACCCCTCATGGACTTAAAGTGCATATAGGGCACATGCATAAACATTTTCCCCAAGTCATCCCCTCCAACCCTAGACTGTCGGTTTCACAGCAAGCTCATGGTAACAACCCCATTCATCTAGATTTTGGTGATCTAGCTACGTTAAAGCAGTCAGTACGTGTGTTATGACATATCCCCAAAGGGGCGCGAAACTTGGCAGCGGCCAAATTGAGCGACCTCATTGATAAGTGTATCGACTCCAATGGCACTCTCGAATGGTTTAGTTTACTGTCTTTTGCCTATTCAAATCGCCTGAAGCGTCGGCCACGGGCAATTTAACCACGAAAGTTAAGAGAAATATTAACTCTGCTTCTTTTGATATCAGTGGGAACATCGGTGCAGAGACCACGCCTTTGAGATCACACTCCATACTGAAGACAATTGAGCGTAAAGTACATGAAGGGGATCTCAGGTGCAGAGCGAGTGCTTATGTCGGATGAGGGCGTGGCGCCGTCGAGCCCTGAGACTTTAGCTACGCTGCAGTCGAAGCATCCAGCCCCGTCCCGGCCGCTGGTACTTCCACCGGAACCTGACATATCTATTTCTGCCTTAACTGTTAAGCCGGAGGAAGTGGTGCAGGCACTCAGCTCTTTCAACAATAGTTCGGCCGCCGGTTTGGATGGTATCCGCCCTGTTCATCTTAAGGAGCTTACGTCTGCATCTGCGGGAGACGCCGATTTTCGGCTCCTGGAACATCTGGCCAAGCTTTGTAATTTTTTGCTCAGTGGTCAATTAAACCCTGAAGTTTGCTCCTATATTTATGGTGCTTCCTTATGTGCGCTGTCAAAAAAAGACGGTGGTATAAGACCCATTGCCATAGGCAGCGCTTTCCGCCGCTTAACGGCAAAGCTAGGATGCCGTGCAGTGAGAGAAGAAATGGCAGCTTATCTGCAACCTTGCCAATTAGGGTTTGGCACAAGATTGGGCTGCGAGGCTGCAATTCACGCTACGCGGGCTTTTTCGGTAGATAGCAAAAACTTAGAATCCGTTTTAATACGTATAGTTAAGTTCATATCATTGTACTTATGCTTTCTGAAAAAATGACTGACTGTTGAGTTTCTTTCGGCGTTTCTTCTCAACAGTGGTCTCCTCTTGTGAAATGCCGGTAGACTCAGACATGTAAAAGTGCCCTTGTGGCCTACTTGCAGAATAAAGTTCATTATTTAATTATTATTATTATTAATTAAAATTGATTTAAAAAACGCGTTTAACTCAGTGGAGCGTGATGTTTTACTGTCCGAAGTGAAGGATAAAGTGCCATCACTCTACCCCTTCATTTTCCAAGTATATTCTTCCACTTCTAATCTTTTCTACAATGGTCCTCTTGTTCTTTCCCAAGTTGGTGCACAGCAGGGGGATCCGCTAGGCCCTTTAGTTTTCTGTCTGGCCATACAAAAGGTAATTTCAGAGGTTAAATCCCCATTGAATATCTGGTACCTAGATGACGGTACCCTAGGTGGTAAACCTGAAGAAGTGGAACAAGACTTGCTCATGCTCCTGCCTCGTTTAAAAGCTCTGGGTTTAGATATTAATTTCAGCAAATGCGAATTTTTCCCCTGCAGTACCAACTCACACGATTCTTTCCCCTTATTCAGTGCTCTGCTCCCCGGACTGAAAGTGTTGTCGGCGAGATCTTTCAACCTCTTGGGGTCCCCAATATTCCCAGAAGCCATTCCTGAAGCCTTCGAGGAGAGAAAGCTGCTTCTGCTGATGGCTGCGCAGAGGTTGAATGAACTTTCGGCTCACGTAGCCCTCGTTATGTTGCGAGTTTGCTTTGCCGTGCCTAAGCTGACATATTTCTTGTGCACCGTGCCAGCCTGGCTGCACCCTGTCCAGACAGACTCCTTTGACTTCGGGTTGAAGGAGAGTTTGGAAAAGGTGCTGAACGTCTCCCTTAACCAAGGTCAATGGGACCAGGTTTCTCTGCCGATTCGAACTGGTGATTTGGGCGTGCGTCGCGCGCGAGATGTGAGCCTCCCGGCCTTCCTGGCTTCGGCGTGTGGGGTGGTGGACCTTGTCACTCAAATTTTATCTTTTGATGGTGACAAGGCTATCATTCCTTACGCCTCCGATGCTTTGACGGCCTGGACGGCTCTTAATCCCGGCGTAGCCATACCCGTAGAATTGTTCCGTCAGCGTCTATGGGTTTATTTATATGAGAGTGCGCGCACCACGATTTTCATAAACCCATAAGTAAGCTTATTTCTGCGACAAAATTATCGCGCGACTAAAAAAAATCGTGGTGCGCGCCTGGCCTGAAGAGTAAACTCCAGTCGTGCGTCGGAGCTGACACACACACTTTTTTTTTAACATTTCACCGATTTGATTATTAGATAAATTCATAATTAAATAATCTTTAATTTTATTCAGTTTCAATTCAATAATCAGACCGTTGCAAAATGCTAGTAGGTATAGATTTACCTGTTTATACCTGGCTACCCGATAGTTGTGACGGGAAAAGAATAGGTAACCTAACGTTTGCATATTCTATGGGCTTCATACTTTCGATTGGTATAGAATTTATCTAATATTAATCAAACCGGTGAAATGTGTAAAACATTTTTTTTTTTATTAATTAAACATACCCTGGACTAAAATTTGTTAGGCAACCCATATGCAATATATTTATTGACATATTAAATTGATTATAAAATACATTTCATAAAATAAACATCTCGGTGAAGGTCATTTTATATCGGGATCTTAGCCTATAACGCGTAACGCATAACCTGCTAAATTAAGAAGTCGTATTTTTACTCCGATCGTATACTGAGATACGACTTTTTAAATTAGCACGGCAGATACGTTCGATTTTATACCCCATATTTTTCATACCCCGGGCTTATATATGAAAATCGATTCTTAAGGAGTAAACTCCAAAAACAATAGTTTACATTAATATACGCGCACAGCTATCATGCAATACATATTAAAATAAATAAAATTTCATTGACACAAAGAAAAGAATCATTAAAAGACATGCAAAGAATAAATTATATTTTAGGTAACAACCTATTGTTTTGTTGTAATAGGCCCTAATGTTATATATACATTATTCAATTAATATTATCCTAAGGTGTAAATACAAAATTATTAAAATTGAATAAACACATTTTATTATTACAATTGAATTTAAATTACATTACATTTCATAATACAAAATTATTAAAATTTATAGGTATAAAAAATTTAAAATTCGTTTATTATTTGCTTTTTATTTGCTTTTTAATATATCATCACTACATTCCATGATCAGATAACTGAAATTCATAAATATATAACATTATTATTATTTTATTTTATTAAATTATTTTAATTAACGCACATAATTATATTGACAGCATATTTGAACATTATAATATTTTTCGATATTTTAACTTAATAACAATAACATAGGCATTCTTTATTTTACAAGCACAATATATACATTTTTATTTGATTATGTATTACATAAGTGACATTAAAATGAAATGTTTGTTTAAGAGAAAAAATAATAATATAACAATGACATAAGATATCTTGAAAATTGCGGACAGTATCATCAGGAATCGAAGCCCCACCGATCAGGTCTAATCACCACCCTGCCGGAAGAAGTTACATAAGGGTCAGGTCTTATTGACGGCGGACGTACACTGCGAGCACGATACGCTGCGGGGAAATTCGGGGCGGCGATATCATCGTAAGGAAACCTACATGATTCGACACTATCTGTTTCCTGAGAAGTATCTATAATTAAATGATAATTAAATGTCGACGATTACGAATTAAAATTCCTCCGCCATTAATATGCACTGAATACGATCGGGTGCCGACCAAGGCCTTAACGCGCGCGCTGACCCAGCGTTTATCCACGCGCACCTTTACCCGCTGCCCGGCGGACAGCGTGGCCATGTCCTTAGCGCCCTTGTCATAGTATTTTTTCTGAAATTGTTGACGCTTATTGATCTCACTACTGACGTTGGTAGGTATCTTAGGTTTAAGTAAACGTGGAGCACATGGTACTATGCTACGTAACTTCCTATAATTAAGAAGTTCAGACGGGGACGCTAATGTATTGGAAATTGGCGTGTTTAGGTATTCTAGCAAAGCTAGCCTAAAATCAGTATTTGCCAAACTAGTTTTCTTTAAAAAAAAATTTACAGTTTGAACAGCCCTTTCAGCCTGGCCGTTAGATTGGGGGATACCGGGGCGAGGATGTCACGTGACTAAAGTGCCACTCGCGGGCAAACTGTCGAAACTCTGTGGAACTATACTCAGGCCCATTATCAGACATTAAAATATCTGGAATTCCATTACGACAAAATATAGTTTTTAAGTGATTTATTATTTCTGCGGATGTCAAACTGCTTAATTGACATATTTCAATATATTTACTGTAGTAATCTACTACTAACAAATATTTATCGCTGCCAAAATGAAAACAATCTGTCCCTATCTTCGACCACGCTCTGTTAGGTATGTCGTGAGAAATCATTGTTTCTTTTCTGTTTTCATTTTTGTAATTTAAACAGACTCCACACTTTGTTATATAATCCTCAAGCTGAGTGTTAATATTTGGCCAAAACACGGTTTCCCGCACACGCAACTTGCATTTATCTAACCCTAGATGACCTATATGTACTCTTTTAAGTATATCACTACACATTGCTCTTGGGACTACAACTCGAGTTCCTTTCCAAACGATGTCGTACGAGACTGACAGCTCATCTTTGTAACACCAATAGGGCTTGACACTATCCTCACAATTATTTCTATGGTCGGGCCAACCTTCCTTTATATATTTCATAATACATTGTAATTCATTATCTGACTGGGTATGTTTCTGTAGCTGCACGAAGTGCGTATCAGTGAGAGGGTTGGAGGCGAGCACGGCGCACACCTGCGCCTGCGCTAGGAAATGTGCAGCACCACTGGATTCGGGGCGGTCCGCGCTCGATGCGGAAACCGGTTCTACAGCTCGTGATAACGCGTCCGCTATATACAAATATCGCCCTGGTTTATATACTAACTTAAATGAGTATAGTTGCAATCGCAATAACATTCTCTGTAGCCTGGCAGGAGCGTCGGCAATGGGCTTAGCTATGATATGGACCAACGGTTTGTGGTCGGTCTCTATAACTACGTCTTGTTTACCATATATATACGAATAGAATTTTTCACAAGCATAAACACATGATAATAATTCCTTTTCGATTTGAGCATAGTTCTGTTCCGCTTTCGTTAAAGACCTTGAAGCATAGCTCACGGGTAGATTATCCTGAAGAAGACAGGCCCCGAGGCCATTTCTACTAGCGTCTACAGAAATTACCACGGGTTTATTTACGTCAAAATACTGTAAAATTGGTACTTCTGTCAAACTTTGTTTTAAGCGGTCAAAAGCCTGTTGATGAAAACTATCCCAATGCCACTCAACATTTTTTTTTAATAATTGTCTCAGATGGTACGTTTTGTCCGACATATTACTAACAAATTTCCCTACATAATTTACTAAACCCAAAAAACGTTCTAAGTCCTTGCAGTTCTCTGGTTTTGGCATGTTTTTAATAGCAGATGTGTGCGACTCATCAGGGTAAATTCCGTGTTGCGTTATTTTGTGCCCTAGGTATTTTATTTCCGAAAGTGCAAATTTACATTTACTTAAATTTAATTTTAAATTAATTTGACGACATCGATCTAGTACTTTTCTGAGTCTCGAATCATGTTCTTCTCTGGTGCGGCCGTATATCAACAAATCGTCTATGAACAGACTCACCCCACCGCCTAAGTCATCGAAGCATTCAAACAATTTTTTATGAAATACTTCGGAGGCAGTGGTGATTCCGTACGGAAGCCGCAGACACCGATACCTACCGAAAGCGGTATTAAAGGTACACAAATAAGTACTCTCTGGACAAAGTTTTAACTGCCAAAATCCATTTTTCGCATCTAACGTACTAAAATACTTGGCCCCCGATAGGTTGGCGGTTATTTCGTCTAATGTTGGTAATCTATAGTGTTCCCGCTTAATTGCCTTATTTAAATCCTTTGGATCCAAACATATGCTCAAATCTCCATTAACTTTTTTGACCACTGTCATACTGTTCACCCAGTCAGTCGGCCCTTCTACCTTAGCAATATTTTTTTGTTTTTCCATCTCATCCAATTTAAGCTTTATCTGTTCCTTAAGTGCTACCGGTAATTTCCTAGGCGCATGTACTACAGGACGTACACTCTCATCTATCCCTATCCTGTACTCACCTGGCATGCAACCAATACCCTCCTCAAACACATCCGCATATTCGGTTAAGAGCGACGCTCTTATATCATTATCACACTGCCTATCTACGGTTAATATTAACTGCACCACATTTAATTCCTGACATGAATCTCGACCTAGTATCGGGGGTGAATTTACATCCGCTATTAGAAATTCTAAAATATAGTCTACCTGTTTATATCTCAATTTTAAGTTACATCTTCCTAATACTTTGATATCGCCGCCAGAATACCCACGCAACCTTGTTGACGTAGGTAAAAGGTCATGTTCAGTAATGCCAATTTTTTGTAAATAACTACGGGGCAACACGTTCGTATCCGCGCCCGTATCAACTTTAAACGATATCTCAACATCGTTTATCATTAGCTTTACAGACCAATCCCTACTTTTATTATTAAAATACTTAGTAAATTACCTGATCGGCGTTCTCTTCGGCGCAAAGTTCAAAAACTCGACACATACGAGAAAAATGGTTCAAACGGTTACATTTCAAGCACCTCTTCCCATGAGCTGGACATCTTTGACTACCATGAGCCCCTCCGCACATTTGACACGACGGTCGCGTTCCATAACCATTCCTTTGTTGGTTATACGCCCGTCGAACAGCTGATCCCGATGGCGGGATGGATGGCGGGCGGGCGGTAAACTGCGGGCCGGCGACGGCGCGCGCACCGCGCCAGCTACCGCGGCCTCGGCCTCTGCTGGCTGCTCCCCCACGACGAGACACAAAGAATGCATCACTAACGTTTTCACTATTCTCTTGCATACAATCATTATCCAAGTAATATGCATGTTGGACGGCCGCCTCCTTTTTTATCGTTCCGGCCTGCATTCTCGACATTTGCGCAATATTACATATGTCAATAGATTTTTGGAGCGTTAACTGCGGTTCTCGTAAAAGCCGTTCTCTCATAGCACTGTCCGTAATGCCACAAATAAATCTGTCTCGCACTAAGTCATCACACAGGTCCTTAAATTCACACTTAGTCGCTATTTTTTTTAATTCAAATGAATACTGTTCTATAGATTCACCATCCTTTTGGTCCCGAGTAAAAAAGCAATGTCTTTGTACTGTTATGTTTTTCCGCAATAAAAAGAATGAATCGAATTTGGCCAGCAGACTTTTCAAGTCCGCAAACTTGTCACTAAATTGTTCATATACCTCACGCCCTTGTTCACCTATTACATGCAACAGAATATTGATTTGCACTTTTGGATCCTTCTTTGTTAACTCGCACGCATCAAAATAAATTTGAAATGAGTTTTTCCACTTCTCCCAGTCCTTTGAAACATTTCCAGATGTTACATTTTACACACTGTTAATAAATGTAAATGGCGGCGGCGGAGGTAGAACTGATTCCATTTTCCTTGTTCCTACACAACGGCTCACTACGCTTAGCGTAAACTTGCACGTACAGTTTTTTCACTATTTATGATAATGTTAAGACAATTTGCCGTTAACTTTTATGCCTTTAATAATCCGTCGGCTGCGCCATGTTGAAGATAGGTATTTGGAATACGTGAATCAAACACCAGTTCGAGACAAAGACTGATTTATTATAATGTAAAGGTACCCACATATCATTATCACGATCTACCCACATCGTCTAGTATCCATAACACAAGCCTTCTTGAGCTTAATTTGGGATTACATAGATTTGTGTGAGGTTGTCCGATATTTATATATTTTTTTTATAGGTCAAAGGGCCAAAGCTGAACCCTCAGATGCGTTATTTAAGAATTGCTCAGTAATTGCTTGCATTATTTGTGTAGGTACATATTTCTTATAATTTGAAAAAAAAACCTCTACATAATGTAAAACCAGTTGCAGAGAATATTAGGTATAATCATCATCACTTAAGCAAAAGTGATGATGATGATGATGATAAAACGGAAATTACTGTTTCAGGCCAAGTGTACTGATCAGAGAATGTTACGTCAACATAACTCCGACCACGCCTATGAGCTGAATCACGCCCAAACGAGCTTTCGTTGACAGTATCGTGCCTTATCTTATCATTCTGCTCTGAAATTGCTCGATAACGCTGCAATTTCAATTGTCATAGTCAAAATTTCGAGATGAAATAAAATTGCTTACAGTGATTCATCGTACTTTATTTTTAACCGACTTCAAAAAAAGGAGGGGGTTCTCAGTTCGGTTGTATTTTTTTTTTAGCAAAATGTTTTATTAGGTGTGACTAATAAAAAGAGTCTAGAGGAATGAATAATTTACAAAGAATTTAAAAGATTTAAGTTAGGCTTAATAGGTATAATTATTGTAATAGATGAATTGTGGTTTGCTTCTAAGTTTTACATTAATGCGTTATGTAATATAAAAAGAAATATATAATAAACTAAGAAACGTGCGTGTTGCTACGACATATGGCACTATTACGTTGGGCTGTTGCTATGGGCCTCATAAAGACGCTCAAAGTCACTGACAGAGCAATGGAAAGACGTAGGCATCAGAGCTCCAAGGAACGTGATGAAGATCATAACGACTCATCTCATGAGAAATTAGTGCCCATGGATAACTACATAGATATATATTGGATATATAACCGATATACCTAGGCATTTATCCGTTTATTTTCAAATATACCACGAATGGATTAGATTGCGACGATTGGGAACCACGGGCGTCCATGTACATGGAGTACCTGTGGCGCCATGAATACAGCATGCCGCGTGGAAGACTAGTGTGTTCAGATTGTTTTGCAGCAGTCCCATAGCAAGCGGCTATATGGCGGCTTCATGGAATTTCTAGCGGCTAGAAGCTCTGATTTTCTTCGAAGTTCTCTACTCGGATTTAAATAATATTAAAAACGTTGACAGTGTGAAATTTATTTCATGGAGAGATATTAATTGTATAGTGCCGGGAAATAGGGTAGGTATGTAATTTTTTTGTAAATAACTCTTTTTATTTAAAGCAATGATACAAAGATCAAAGCCAAAAGAAAAATTGAAAAAGGAGTTACCTGGTGAATGAGACCGGGAATTGAACCCGGTACTTTTGGATTGCCGGTCCAGCGCGTTAACCACTTCGCTACCCTAACTCCAAGTAACCTGTCGAATTTTTCTTTATGCTTTGCGTGTCGATCTTTGCATTGTTTAATTGAAAGGTTTTACCTACACCTGAGTGACCTATGTGAATACGTTAATATGTACAAGTACATCTTACCGCATCACTTTACAGCAGTGAACGAGCAAACGAGAGAGGGCGCTGTTATTTTATAAATTTATGAAACATGTCTCATTTTTTCAATGTGAGTACACACCACAATTTTTATTCAAACCATACAAAGATCAAAGCTTAAAGAAACATTGAAAAAGGAGTTAAATAAAAATTGTGGTGTGTACCCACATTGAAAAAACACACAGACACTACTACATGACATAGACATTACATGTTTCGTAAATTTATAAGATAACCCTTTTTTTCTCCATAATCCTTGCTTCAAGGACCTACAAATTGCATATCTCTCTTTAATTTTATCTAACCAAATTAATTTTAATTTAATAGTCTTAAAAAATACCTACCCAGTTAATGCCTTAGGCAACTTTGTAGGTAACTCGTATCTTTGTAACCATTCAGTGCCGAAGTACGAGGAATTTTGTCATCATACGGAAAATTTCTTGTTATTCTCTTTACTTATGATCTATTCGAATTTGTGTAGGCATAATGTGTTCGTCAACCGACGAAAAATCCATACTAATATTATAAATGCGAAAGTGTGTCTGTCTGTCTGTTACCTCTTCTTCGCCTTAAACCGCTGAATCGATTATGATTAAATTTGGCATGGAGATAGTTTAAGAGAAAGGACATAGGATAGTTTTCATCCTGGAAATTATCCCTAAAAAGATTGAAAAGTGAGTAAGTAATTCATGATGACATTGATGACCGTACAGGGAAATGTATTGATTATACCAAAAGCACAATTGCTCTTACATTTGCTTAGGCGCTTTTAATAATCCCTTTTATTAATTAAGGTGATTAGGTGGATATCTATCGTGTTGTACGAGGTTGCTTCCATACTTACTTACCGTTCAACGCGGACGTAGTCGCGGGAAAAAGCTAGTAGAATATAAAAATATTGCGAAAATCTCAGCATATATTATTTGAAATTGGTAGAGGCCAAATATGACGTAGAACGATAACCGATAACAGCTGGCCGTTATCACAACACGTCATGCTGTGGTTTAGTTTTGTTTGCGTAAAGCGCCTAAAGTGGCGTGTTAAATTGTTATATCAAGTACGCACACATGTATACTCATACTTATATTCCTCAGTGTTTTCGCATTTTCCGGTACAACGTTAGTGTTCGTATGCGACATAATGCGGTGTATTGACAAATTCCTAATTCCGAATTGTCCGATCACATTGATGCCTCAATCACTAACGTACAGACACGTCTATGTATATTCCGTAAGTATTTTAAATAGCGGGGTTTAAGATCATATACATATCCGACGAATCCGACCCCAATACAAATATATTCAATATCGGTGTTTTCACGGCTCTTCCGTCATAGATTATAAATACATAACGGAGGCATCGAGTATCATATGTTTCTTCTAGTAAAAGTTTTCTTATTCCTATCTCAGAAAAGTTAGTGAATATAATTTGTTAGTGTCGGTGTAAGTGCAAGTTACCTACTGAACTAGAAGTCGCATCACGAGGCGAGACCGGAATGAGACCTAAATGCTCTTAGATTGAGGGTTTACGATTTCTTATAAATATAGGCTAAGTCTAAAATATTAACATGTGCTAGACTATTGTTTTTATAGTGCTTGCTGTAAGGATTTACAAATTGGTGGTCATTCATTTTTATTTACCATGGTTTTTTCCAAAATGATTTTTTTACTGAAATTTTGACAGTTCGCAATAAAATTGGCTGAAAATATATTTCGCCTTTGAAAAAAAAAATGTTGATGATCCGCACTTGTCGCGATAGATTCACTATGAATAAGTCTCGGGTCTTTTTATTTATTTATTGATAATCCATATATGTATAACACGGCTTTTTATAACAATATTATCCTCTAATATATAATTGATGTGACCTGCATGCCAAAGGCCTTTATTGTAATCCTGAAAGGTCGTGTCGTACCCTTCGGGTTCGGGGTTCGAAGTTCGCGCCGTCAAAGTGAACCCGTCCGGCTGTTCACCCCGCTCAATATAATTAGCTTAATGTGATAATGATACCTATAGTAAAAAAAACTTATTAGACATGATACAAAGACCTATTCTTTAGTGAATTATTTTTGTTTTGAACAACAGTAATTTAAGGGTGTTTGATTCGGGGATATTTGGAAATGAGATTATGTCATGCAGTTGTCAAAAATGTCACTTGTGTTTTCAAGGGATAATATTCCAAATATGGAATAGTTATTGAAAGGTGACTTGATTCTAAACTATGAAAACTATTTGCTATATTCCAGAAGAGCAGCAATGAATTAGAATTTTAGAACTTACTTTTTGATGAATCTTTATTTAACTGCTTTTCTAGAATACCTAGTCATCAAAATTTTCACCGAACTTATCAGAAAATGTATGGCGCCGGAGTTAATTTTAGTGATAACCTTGTTACCTACTTGGTATATGTGAAGTAAGATATATGTATCATCAAACAAGACTTATCTACCTATACAACTGACGTCATCCCATGTCTACACTCTACTTATAAGTTGTCCTTTCCCCTTCAGTGTGAGCCAGCCGACATCTTTCGATTCGCCTAGATTATGGTATGTCTTAAGGTGATACTGAGGGTTTATGGCTAGCTAGTTATGTAAAAAATAACTTGTAAAGTAATAAAAATAAAGCATACTTAATACTTATAAAATATACTTCGCTGTGCCCTAATTCAACGTGGCACTGTGTTATACCCAAATTAACAAAATCTTGGCTTTATGTGCCATGTACGAATTCACGGACATAAGTAGGTATATTTTTTACTACTTGTGTTACATTTGATGTGTCAAGATGATATTTTACATGTGCTTGATAGTTCAGAATTAGATTAAATTTATTGAGTTTGCACTTTATTGACTCGCTGTTGAAATTTTATGTTTATCAAAATAAAGTACTTACATTCATATGACAAAGAAAATGTCAAAACGGTTAAGTATTTCGAATAACGAGACATTGGCAGTAATGGTCGCTTAACTGTGACCGGTTGCCATTTTTAAAAAAATAGAATAGAATAGAGTAGATTATTTAAGTAGGTATATGCATATATTTAGTAGCTAGATCTCTGATATATGTACAATTGTACATATATCTTTAACAAAATATTGTCTAGGGCGAGAGACGTTTTCGGGTCGACGAGCTGTGACTGACTCTTCAATGTTCGACCTTGTTCAGAGGGCTATTGAGGGTTGAAAACAGATATAGATACCTACGTAGGTACTTTACGTTCCAATATCAAAGGTTCAGTGCACAAACTGACCAAAGGAACTAATTTGAGAGATTTGAGATGTGTGTGTAGTTTTTTATTGATTTAGAGTCACATTAGTATATGTTGAGCAAAGGTGTCTACGGGTCGTCTACTCTGACTCTTCATTGTGCGACCTTTGTTCAGAGGGTTATACTACTAACGCCATTTTACTATTGTCAGCTACATATTATAGTTGCGTGGTGGTTAAGATGTCGTTACTTATATAACTTCTGTATATTTTCTAGCTATTCCCATAAGGTATTAAGTGCGTTTGTCCCGCTGGGGCACTTGTCGCAACTGAACCTTAATGCGTCCCAATTTCAAGGCAAGGGATAAATGCATCGATGCAGGAACTGACCACAGAAATTATTTTAATAAGATTTGTATAATTTTTTCACTGATCTATGTAGAGTTAGAATACTTACTGTCTGAATCGGGAATTTATCGAAACGTTGTCGATTCTCGGCGGCTGCGACTGACTTGCTTACACCGTCATTAATGGTTGAAGTAGGTAAGATAATGTATTTTGAATGCGTTCCAGTTACAAACTTTATAATTAAAAATTTTCTTCTTTGTATCCAGTCATTAAATCCTTTTGGCTTTGCCGTAGTCGGGTAAAAATAATGTAGGTAGGTAGGTATGTAGGTACCTAATCTATCTATACATATAAACGGACAAGTCCTGACTGACTGACTGACTGACTGACTGACTCACTCATCAACGTAGAGCCGAAACTACTGAACCTAGGAACTTAAAATTTTTGGAATAGATCAAGTATACGATGCAAACAAGCACTAAGAAGGGATTTTTCAAAACTCATCCCTTAAGGGGGTCAAATCGGGGTTGAAAGTTTGTATGGAACTTACGTAATTTTTGAGTTAGAGTAATAAAACTTTTTGCATAGATTTTCGATCTAAAAACAATAAAACTTATTTCAGGATTTTTGAAAACTCATCCTTTAAAGGGGTTAAATAGGAGGTGAAAGTTTGTATGAGAAACTTGGAATTCTTTGAGTAAGAGTGATAATATTTCGTGTACAGTTTTTTCCTATACAAAATAAGAAAACAAGTTTCAGCATTTTTGGAAATTCACCCCCAAAAGGGGTTAATTGCACAGTGAAACTTTGTAACAAAAACGTGGTCTGTTTGAGTAAGGGGTGCATTCTTTTGCGTGTAGACTGATCATCAAAAACTGAAAACATGTATTTCAACGTTTTTGAAAATTCAACCCCTAATGGGGTAAAGAGGGAGGTGAAAGTTTCAATGAAGAGCTTGGGATTCTTTGAGTAGGAGTGGTAATATTTCGTGCACAGGTTCTTATTTGCAACGTAAGAAAACAAGTTTCAGCATTTTTGGAAATTCATCTCCGAAAGGGGTTAGATGGACAGTGAAACTTTCTTGAGAAACGGGCCTTTTTTGAGTAAGGGGGCATTCTTTTGCGTGTAGACTCTTCATCAAAAACGTTGAATATTGATTTCAGCGTTTGTTGAAAGTTCAACACCTAATGGGGTAAAGTGGGAGGTGAAAATTTGTATGAAGAGTATGAAGACCTTGGGATTTTTTGAGTAGGAGTGGTAATATTTCGTGTATGTTCTATGCAAAGTAAGAAGAAAGGTTTCAGCATTTTTGGAAATTCGTCCCCGGAAGGGGTTAAATGGGCAGTGAAACTTTATTTGATAAAACGAGCCTTTTTGAGGAAGAGGTGCATTATCTTGTGTGTACACTGATCATCAAAAACTAAGTAACATGTATTTCAGCGTTTTTGAAAATTCGGCTCCTCATGGGGTAAAGAGGGAGCTGAGTTTCAATGAAGACCTTGAGGTTCTTTGAGTAAAAATGGTAAGATAACGTGTATAGATTCTTCTATACAAAGTAAGAAAATAAGTGACAGCATTTTTGGAAATTCATCCCCGAAAGGGATTAAATGGAAATGGAACTTTGTATGAGAAACGGGCATTTTTTGAGTAAGGGGTGCACTATTTTGCATGTAGACTCTTCATCAAAAACTGAGATTATTGATTTCAGCGTTTTTTAAAATTCAACTCCTAATGGGATACGCTGAGAGTTGACAGTTTGTATAAAGAGCTTGGATTTGAAGGTGACAACATTTTCATGTTATGAATAAGAGGTACGCGCGTTTTTTCGTAGAATATTTATTAAAAATTGAGAAAATAAACTTTTTTGGGAAATTCAAAATCTTCAAAATGGTTCTAATGGGAGGCGAAAGTTTGGATGAGAAAAGATGAGATTTTAATAATATTAAAAGATGAGATTCTTTTCGTAAGTCTATTCATATTTCGTGTGTCAAAATATTACTTGCAGAAATTTTTGAAATGTACGAGTATTGTCTGAGTAAAGGGGGAAGATGAAAGTTCATGTGAGGAATATTTTCGTGTATAAACTCTGGATTCATTTTTGGAAGAGATAACTCTCCTGAAGAGGTTCGAAACTTTATATGCAAAACGTAGGATTGAGTGACAAAACTTCGTGTATACCATACCTCCAAAAGAAGAAACGCAACCCTCAAAGGATCACTTGGTTGTCTGTCCGTCTATCAAATAAAATGGAAATGAAAACCATATAAGTACTCAGGACTATAGTCTTTTGAAGTTGTTAAAAAAACAAACTTCTATGTTATAACGTAAAAAAAAGATCCGGCTGTTTACCTATGCCACAACAAACGTCGATACTCTCAATGCAATCAAAATTTATAAGGGACCTACTTAGATATTTTCAGTTGAACTAAAAATAAAAAAAATATTAAGGGACAATCATACACAAACTATGAATTTGGCAAGTAATACCGTGTCTTACTAGAAGTACTCATAGGGAGTAATCTGAAACTATACATTTCTAATTAAATAAAAAAGCAGTCTGTATTTAAAGTACGTAAAACGGTTTCCAACGGTAATGTTAAGTTGGCCACTAAGTACATTTTATCTTTTCCTTAGTAATGGGCAGTGATTTCATAGTTCGTAAGGAACCCTCTGTGCGCGAGTCCGACTCGCACTTGACTGGCTATTTGTTTTAACTGAGAATACTGATTTAAACGTTGGAGAAAATTCCTATCCTTAAGGAGATTAAACATTTGACTATAACATATGTTTTTGTTCGGTTCATCGGAAAATGAATTGTCCCTACTACTACTACTACCCAACTACCCAAAAAAATATATATGCGCGCAGATTTCTATTAGTTATATTATTTTAAGAAAAAATAAAACGGGTAGAAAATTACACATATAACGTTTTCAGACCCTGTGCGAGCGAAGCCGCGGGCATAAGCTAGTTATCTATATATATAAAACTCAAAGGTGACTGACTGACTGACATATAGTGATCTATCAACACACAGCCCAAACCACTGGACGAATCGGGCTGAAATTTGGCATGCAGGTAGATGTTATGACGTAAGCATCCGCTAAGAAAGTATTTTTCAAAACTCACCCCCTAAAGGGGTGAAATGGGGTTCCAAAGTTTGTATGGGGAAACAAGATTAGTTAGACTATTTTATTCGAAACTTCACAGGAGTATTCCTAACAATAAATGAGTAAACACGTGTTTCAGGTTTTTTGAAAATTCAACCCCTAAAAGGGAGAAATGTGGTGACAAAGTCTGAAAATCAGCATGGGTATTGTTTTTATGGTTTATCGGGTCGCTGATTACGAAAACCGCAACGATTTTAAAATCGAACGTGGCGGACGTGAGTTACCATCGCCCCTGTTGGGGTGAAATGGGGTTGAAATGTCTAAATACTAAACCGCTGGTTCTAGAGAGTTTAAATTTGGCATGTAGGTTCCTTATAAGGTGTAGGGGTGCACTAAGAAAGGATTTTTCAAAATTTACCCCCTAAAAGGGTGAAATAGGGTTTCAAAGTTTGTATGGGGGAACAAGATTAGTTAGACAATTTTATTCGAAACTTTACAGGAGTATTTCTAACAATAAATGAGTAAACACATGTTTCAGGTTTTTTGAAAATTCAACCCCTATAAGGGAGAAATGTGGTGACAGAGTCTGACAATCCATTGGTAATGCTTTTATGGTTTATCGGGTCGCTGATTACGAAAACCGCAACGATTTTTAAATCCAACGTGGCGGACGTGAATTAACATCTTCCCTGTTGGGGTGGAATGGGGTTGAAATGTCTAAATACTTAGAATAATAACGCCTAGAAGGATAGTTTCAACCGGCCGAGGCGCCACACGTGAGGCATAAAATGGATTCATGTAGTTGTGAAGAACTCGTATTTACACGCGCCGATACGCACACAAACACAGCAATAATGTTGCTAGCGCAATCACTTTTCCCCTGAAATTGGGGGTATACTCATGCCAGTGGTGATTGGTTACATTCTAAATTTTAATTGAATGATAGACCCGTTGTTGACTTCAAACACTATTAAATACATTAAACAAAGGTTTTTTTTTCAATTATTATTATTTTTTTGCAATGTCACTTGAAAATAAATAAAATCGTAAATAGTAGGTATGGTCAAATCCTGAAATGACTTTTCAGCCAGCTGAAAACGCTTCTAAAGCACTGAAATTGACGTTCGAAGTTTTTGACCTAATCCACCGGCGTAACACTTTTATTTGCACAGTCGTCAACTCATCATTAAGACATTTGTGACGAGCCCTAACACGTTGTGTTTTTGTGTAATTTAGGAGCTAACTATGGCCTCCTTCCGTCCTCATCATCAGACCAGCTTGGTAGTACCATAATAATGCACTCTTACGTGATTTAAACAGGTGTACAAAATTTTAACTCGATTCAAATTTGATTTGCAATATTTGACCCAGACATACTCTAACATACACGGCAAATCAAATAAAAGGATATTAAAAATCAAGTGATTAATCTTCTTATTTTTTTTATATTTGTATTTTAAATTATAGGCTCCCAAAAATAGGTCAGTATATAATCAGGACAGAATTATGGGTAAAAAAAGTCCGTTACACTGGAAACACTACGTTGTCATGCCGCTTATAGAAAATATGAGATTTTGATTACTGTTTTACGTAAAAATACGAGTTAAAGAATAATATTTACGAGTGAAATGTCGTCTTAGCATGTTTATCCTTTTTATCAGATGCATTGTGACACCCTATGACTGCACAAACCGTCATAATAATTGAAAATGCGGGAGCTCTTTACACCTGTCACGCGTCCTTGCAACTGACAAGCCGATCGACGCTTTTAGCCATTTCTGGCTTACTTTTAGTGGCCTCACCGTTGCGCGTGAACTGGGTTTCTAGGCGTTATTATTCTAAGTCTAAATACTAAACCGCTGGTTCTAGAGAGTCCATATTTGGAACCTACGTGTCCTTATAAAGTCTAGGGGTGCAATAAAAGAAGCATTGTCTATTTTTCGTGTAAGTATTAATAATAATTTTCATTATAATAAAGATTTCTGGGCTGTTTAAAGTTATAAAGAAAAAAACCTGAGTTACTGCAATTTTATTATTGACAGTGACAGGCTGACTGACAGTATTTGCTTGTCGGACGTCGCGTTCAGGTTAAATGCAATCTGAGCGCGATCAGTATTTCGTGTGTGCCGTACCGTGGCGCCACCTATGGTCCTACCGGAAGATCAGCGCTGGCTCTCTCGGGAGCTAGCATTATGCTGAGGTGGGACCGTTTCGAGGCACTCATAATTAGCTTAAGTACTTAGTTATAATTTTTCTTTTTTTCTTTGTTTGTCACTTTTCTACGCAATTATGTTTTGTCCCCGAATAAATGTTTTTCTTTCTTTCTTCTTCTTTCATTTGCCAAAAGTCACCCCCCCCCCCCCCCCCCCCCCCCCCGAAGGGGTGAAATGGGAGTCGTAAGTTTGTATAGGGAAAAAATATTAGTTAGACTATTTAATTGAAAACTTCCAAGGAGTATTTCTAACGATAAATGAGTAAACACGTGTTTCATGTTTTTTGAGAATTCAACCCCTAAAGGAGGAGAATATGGTGACAAAGTCTGAAAATCAACAAGGGTAATGTTTCTATGGTTTATCGGGTCGCTGATTACCAAAACAACAACGATTTAAAAAAAACAAACGTGGTCGTCGTGAAATACCGTCTCGCCTGTTGGGGTGCGATGGGGTTGAAATGACTAAATATGAGTATGGGTGTAATTTTTATGGTTTTTTGGGACGTTAATTACGAAAATGCCACCGATTTTGAAATTTTATTTGTGATCATGAAAATTCTTGAAAGCATTTGCGCCAAATTGCAATTTAATCGGTCCAGTAGTTTTGCAGCAAATCGGTTGTAACAGACGGGCTGACAGACAGCTACACTTGATCATATAAGGGGGTTCTGTTTTTGCTTTTGAGGTATGGATAGAGACCCGCGTTATCCTAATGGATTAAAAAAATAGTATTTGGTGGCATCTCGATCGTCGTCAATCGGTACCTATTAGGCGGGCGGCGCGTTGGGACGGGAGGAGTAATGATCGGGAAACTTCCTGCATCCGTAATAAATACATTTAAGCTTTTCAATAATTATGTTAAGTCATTTCAGAATTCTGAATTACGTTTATCTGGCTCAGAATAATACATTTTTCATTCATCAACGAAGAGAACCTCAATATCTTACAATAGAACATGACGTAACTTAGAACATGGCTTAGAATCATTAAACCAATCGATCTCGAATATCCCAAGTCGATAAGCGGAGGCTCGGGACATTATAAAAGCTTTATACAAATAAAATTCACACATATCCCGGTGTCTTAGCTTCACTTCGAGTTATGACTTTTGAAGTGAACTTTATTTGGTACAGTAAAAGCTGAGATCGCTTGATTTGGAGTGCTTGAGTTTTCGGTTTGATTTGATAAAGTGGAGTTATGATAAAATAAAAAGTATTTCCCAGTAATATTAGAAAAGCGAAACGTATGTTTTGTTACTTCTTCACGCTAAAACGGCTGGACGGATATGCATGAGGGAAATGCAGATTGCAGATTATACAGTAACTTAACAAATAGCCTACTTTTAATCCTGAAAAAAAAGAGCATTGTTCCCGTAGGATGATGTATATTACATAGGCACGCGAGCGAAGCCGCGGGTTAATGCTAGTTACTTATACAATAAGTTCTCCAGTCACGGCCCTGCAAGCCTATGATGGTTGTGTTTATGGCGCGACAGAAATTATTTATTGCTTGATTGTGCGATACAAAGCAGTTAAAACAAAACAGTTGGAGAGTGTCACAATCTACCGTCTTACGGCATACAATATTTACATTAAGTATATTATATTAACATTATATAGCTACGTGTTTAGCACAAATTAAATAACACATAAATAAATCCATTCAATGTACCATCGCAGATTAAAACATATTACAATACACTTATAGTTACACTTAATTAAAATTTAATAATAAATAAGGAAATATAAATTTATGGAACATGTAATGTCTCATTTTTTATTTTTTTAATGTGGGTACACCAGATCTTGATTTGATCTTTGTATTCATGGTTTAAATAAGGAAATGTCAAAATCAAAATAAAAGATACAGAATAATAATAATTCAGTGAATAAAGGATTTTGACCTTACAAACGGTCCGGTAGTTTTGATTTTTTGATATGTTGTCTAGGATGGTTCGTCAGTGTTTAAAATGCAAAATTCCCCCCCCTCCGCGCCCGCCGCCATATTGAAAAAACCGGCCCTCTCTTCATATTTTTGCTCATATCTTCCTTTAGGAGCATTTTAGCTAGAAGAAAGCTTCGACAATGTTATAGAGAGTTAAATTTAATACATTTTCTATTTTATATTTTGTTTCTAGGATAGATAGTTACGGAGATATGCACATTTAAAAAAAACTTAAGAAATTGCAATTTCCAACTCAAAAACAAACTTCTGGATTATATCTTCGTTAAGGAGCATTTTAGCTAGAACAGTGCTTGGGCAATGTTGTAGAGAATTAAATTTACTATAATTTACATTTCAAATTTTGTTTCTAGGACAGATAATTACGGAGATATGTAAAAAATAAAGTCACCATTTCCGAAAATGTATGTAAAAATGGACATGAGTTTTATAAGCAATTATATTTCCTTCATGTTTTAATTTGTCCTAGACTAGTCCGTAACTGAATGACAGCGTTCTAAACCAAGAATTTTGAGAAATTTTCGGAAAATTCGACTTTTCCTGTTTTTTAAATGTGCATATGTCCGTAACTAACCGTCCTTGAAACAAAATTTGAGGTGTAAATTATAGTAAATTTAATTCTCTACAACATTGCTCAAGCTTTGTTGTAGCTAAAATGCTCCTTAACGAAGATAAATCCAGAAGTTTGTTTTTCAGTAGGAAATTGCGATTTTTACGTTTTTTTAAATGTGGATATCTCCGTAACTATCTGTCCTAGAAAAAAAAATATAAAATGGAAAATGTAGTAAATTTAACTTTCTATAACATTCTAGAAGCTTTCTTCTAGCTAAAATGCTCCTAGAGGAAGATATGAGCAAAAATATGAAAAAAGTGCCGGTTTTTTCAATATGGCGGCGGGCGCGGGGGGGGATTGTGCATTTTGCATTTTAAACACTGACTAACCATCCTAGACAACATATCAAAAATTCAAAACTACCGGACCGTTTGTAAGGTCACACATAGTAGGGTCAAGGCGGCAACAGTGGGTCACTTTTTTTTGAAGAGATGTAATTTGATCTGGGTGAGTGTTGGAAAGATGTAAAAGGATCCATGTTATAGTGTAACTAATATATATTGATTATTCCAATCGATTTAGCTCGACAAGATAATATTTTGGAAAATATATAGTATTTTCTAAAAAAACTCATTTGAGCCATTGTGTACTGTGGGTGGGATACAGTGAATCGGCCCTCAGTTTACAGTGAATCAGGCAAGGTTACAGTGGATCATTTATAATATAACTCAACTAATAATGCATTTTTTTGCTTTGTATCGGTCTTTATTTTTTTGTTTTAATCAAACAATAAGTTACAAATCAGAAAAGAAAACATTTTTTGACTACTTCAGGCTGAAAGTGACTTTTCAGTCTTACACATTCAAAATGTACTAAATGAGCTTAATTTTTTATGACTTAATTATTGTATTAAGCGGTTCACACTCACGTGAAATTGTCAGGAACGTCCCTGATGAAGAGCTCCATACGAGTTCGAAACATGTCGGGCCGTTCCTGACAATTTCACGTGAGTGTAAACCGCTTAATACAATAATTAAATATGTCTCACGAAAGTTTTTATGACTTAGTTAATAATCAACGCAGATGCTACATAAACTATGTAACTACCATTACTTAATCAGTATCTTGCATAAAATATCATAAAAATGTTTCTTTGGCCTTAAAATAAAGTTATATTTCTAAATTCCTTTGTACTCAATCCGTAAAACAGTAACGCACAGTATTTGAAATAATCTTTTAAAAATTCTTGTTGCTCTTCATTGCACATTTTACTAACGCTATAATTTGACGTAAACGAACCTAGCCGACATTAATATATCGAGTCTTAAAATGATAACGTCTCAGTGCAGTGAAAAGAATTCCTGAAATTTAGACGCATTTCTCACGCTCAAACCATTTTTTTTTTCATGTCATCAGCTGTAGGTTTATCTATTTCACTGGGCCTTGCTGGACGAGCCATCCTAAAAGGGAAAATTAACAAAAATTATTACATCTCGCTAAATTTTCTAAATTAATGTCTGTTAATCATTATCCAGTACCAATAGTACACAGTGGATCATGAACCACTGTGTACTTAAGTGATTTGAGCCACTGTGTACAAAACCGCCATTTTGGGTTTAACTCATAGGTACCACGTGTGATGGTTTTACGTAAATCGAAGCGCGGTATACGCCAAAATGACCTCAATTAAGTTTATTTCTTAGCAAAAATATAACTCCATTGGTACGATGAAAGGTTTGTGAAAAAATAAACAGCATATCTTACCTTAAAACTCACTTTTTCTTACGTCAAAACAAAAAACACTCGCAAAACGGGTTTTTTACATGGCTGACGCAAAGGAACTGGATGTGACCTGTATATATCGGGAGGCCTTCCGAAGAGTAAGAGAGACGGAAAGCTACCTATGATACTTTTGAAACAACGGCCATTGCGCCACTGTTGTCGCTATAGCCACTGTTGCCGCCTTAACCCTACTTTAGTCTCTATTCACCGTATTATAAGTACAAACGATTGAAATTATACACTATAATTGAAATAATACAAATATTTAGAATTAAATTACAATAAAACACTATCATTAGGTACATGTCATTTTAAAGAAATAATCATTCAAGGAATAATAAGCATTCATAAAGCAAAAACTTTTTCAGCTTAGATATAAATTTATTAAAGGGAGTTCAGTCCAAGCGATAGGAAGCAGGTTATAAATCTTTAATCTTTCCGAGCTGTAATCGGTTTTCAGGTACAATTAAACACTTATGCGTAATTTTACGTTTTCCGGCTTTGCATTTCTTAACACGTTCACTGCGAAACAGGTCATTTTGACCCTGTTCTGAACTTTCGCCTGGTGCGGCGACCGAAATACGCGACTTTGCACTGGTGCGAAGGCCATAAAGTTTTGATATTTAATTTTTTTTATATAGTCAAGTATACATTTAGATTCGTCATTTTACAATCTACCCGACAAAATATAAATTAATTAACAGGTCACATATGACCTGTTCGCACCAGATTAAAACTTTTGTTATTCAGTGCGGAACAGGACATATATGACCTGTTGTGTAGGGCCCTGTACAGCACTGCACGTAAGTGCAGAGTGCATTAGTGTTGTTACCCTGCTATTAGTGCGCACGTTTGTTTCTGTTTATACGTAAACATGAATGCGTCTAAAATGCGGTCTCGTAGAATGTTGGACAAAATTTTTAAGAAGCTGGAACAAAGACAAAGTTCGCATATTGGAAGATGATTCGGTTAGAACCTCCACGTCCCCCAGTGGCAGTCAACTATCGTCGGCGGTTCATCTAAGTACGGAGAACGAAATTGAAATACCCTCAAACGCATCATAAAAATGATGTATTTACATGAATGAGCCCATCATCTGGTTGCACATAAACAAATGTAAAAAAAAGTAATACTTACATTGTTTCGATATATTTATTTGGTTTATTTTTCCCATCACTACTAAATCATCGAAATTTATATCTGTGCCAGTCCTGGCTGTGCGTTACAAGTCAATTTTGACCTGTTAATTAATTCGTCTATAAAATCTCAACGAACAGTCATCAACTTCGGCGAAGGCAGTATAAGGTAGACTCATTATTAGACTAAACATTGTTATAATTAAATTTCATATATATGTATTTAGTAAAGACATTTTTGGTAAAATATAGAACCCTTCTTACAGGCTGTAATTGACTTGTACCGCACAGCCAGAAAGTTCAATACAGGACTCTCATGGGTTGTAACGCACTGAGAGCGAGTTCACAAAATGAAGCTTCGCATTGAACGTGTTAACGAACAGTTCCGGAAGAAAATTATAAAGCATTCATAAACCTTGCACACTCATATTCATGGCGGAAAGTGTCATATGCTTTATTATTTACCTATGTACCTATCGTTTATTTATTGCAAAACGCGACCATCGTAGACTCGCTTTAAATATGTCTTTCCGGATTCCGGAATTAAACCGGACATCTCCTAAACCAATATCGAAAACCATTTTGAATTAAATTGTACACAAAAGATCATGTCAAAACACATTGTTTCACATTTGATGTTATCCAAACTCTTAATCTTATATTGCCCAGTTACCCACAATAAAACTAACTACGCAAAATTAGAAATGGAAGCTAACCAGAAAAAATAACAATGTAAAGTGAAGGAAATTTAAACACGTAGGTACCTTTTTGGCTCTTGACTTGAATAAGGGTCGAAAAGGTACGCGTTTCAGTTTCTTTCTATCGGTAACTTCTATTAGTAATCCACAGGCAAGTAAATCATACCTACGATAAAATACATCGAGCTAATCCCACCATCTAATGAAACTCGAGCAGTGTACAAGTTGAATAAACGGGTGTAAAACGATTGGTTAACGAGAGCTGATAATTGCGCCACGCCTGCCGCGCAGCGAATATTCATGCGCCATAGTGTAGGCAAGGCAGTACGACACACGGGTCGCCTAATTCGATATTTTAGTCCCTATTAATCTATACGAATGAAACTGTGAAACTTCAATGTGTGCACGATTAAGATATTATATAAAAAATAGGTGAAACAAGCTAGTTGGAAGTCACTAAATCGATTTATTTTTCATTAACTACAGTGCAAAATAATTATCTATGTTAGCGCTACTCGCTACATTCGTGATTCCACGTGATTATTGTTCTTCGATTCAAACTCAGTACTAAAAGCAAAAAACTACACAAATAAATAAAGTATTTTTTTTCGATATTGTAACCATATCAATCATACACGCATAACTATTAATGACTATAAGACTACACGTAAATTCCATCCGATTTCGTTTTGATTTAATCATTTTGAATCTATGCGCTCGCCCGCTCGTCAAACGCGCGCTCACGCATAGTGCTTACCCGCTCTAACACCGCGCGTCTCGCTCACCGCGTCACGTACGCCAGTCCGCTCGCCGCTCGTAGCCGAACAGGCAACCAAATCTTAGTTTCGGTCGGTTTCGGTGTGTTTTGTTAAACTTCTTAACTGTTTGTATTATTAAGAGTACGTTCATAATAAACGTTAAAGTGTGCGCTTTAGTTTCATTGACACTAACCGCTAGTACCTAAAACTACACTGGCGCTCAACTCGCGGCACACGATCGATTCGCGGAATCGAAGTGTTTACCTACGAACTAAATAGTGATACTAGTGGTTATGTTTTTGTGAACAGTTGTTATCGTGGTTATAGTACAGTGTCGTCGTCGTAACGTAGTGCTATCTACATGTTACTTACGAAAATTACGAAGTAATATACCTACCGTTCGTCATTATGCCTCGTCGGAAAAGTACGCAAAGCTCTGATCGAGATATAGCGGAAGAAGACACGATGCTAGGGGCTCAACTGTCGTCGTTCTTGTCGGCGTTTGCGGAGGCACAGGCAGCATCGAATCGTCAATTAGTCGAAAGCCTTGTCCAAGCCGCAACGACCGCGAACACGCACGAAGTTGCCGCGCCGTCCCCGGCGCCATCTTGTGCCACTCCCGCGCCGTCGCATAATACAAATACGAACTTCGCAAATTGTACTGCACGATTTAACGGCTCCATGCGTGATCCCGAGGTGCTGGAGGCATTTTTGGACAACATAGAAATGTACAAAGAGTGTACAGGAATAACGAACGAGCATGCTTTACGCGGACTCCGCATGCTACTCGAAGGAGACGCCGCAGTTTGGTGGCGTGGGGTAAAAGCATCGATCACTACTTGGGATGAAGCGATACGAAGACTTCGTGCAAGATACGGTGTAGCCCGTCCGCCGCATAAAATATTCCGAGAAATATTCGCGGCCGACCAAGGTCACGAACGCGGGGAAGCGTTCATTGGACGACTACGTGCTTCGTTAGCTTGCCTTCCATACCCAATAGAAGATAGGATGCAGGTCGATATGGTATATGGACTGCTCGACAAAAGAATCCGAGAACGGGTCCCGAGAGAAGCTGTGAAAAATCTGGACGAATTGCTGCAGAAAACACTAAGCGTCGAAGACGCCCTCGACGAAGTGACCGCTTCGCGTTACGGCGCGAGCGCCGCCGACTCATCGCTCCGCGGATCCAGCAGCAGCGCTAACTACAATCGCGTTTTTGCGCGCGAATTGCGCGCGCCCCTGCGCGATCAACGCGCAGCGCGCGCTTGTGATAGCGCGCCGCCGATCCTCGCGCCGCCGACCGCCGCGCCGCCGCGCGCCGCCACGACGTCGGGCGCCGCTGTGCCTACCGCTGCGCCGCCGCCGACACTACAGGATCGCACTAAGGTGACTAGTGCGCCGCAAGGTAAAAAACTTTATTGTGTCTATTGTCGTAAAAGTGGCCATGAGCGTAGTGATTTTAAGAACAAATCCGAGTCTGCAGATATCCGTTGTTATGGTTGCAACGCAAAAGGCGTTATTCGTGCGAACTGTGATATTTGTAACAGTAACAAAGACTCATTCTGTTCTTTCGATGACTTTAAAAGTGACGAGTGTAAAGTAAATCGTTCAAAGAATAATAATGTGGGTGCGAAACGTAGCGCTAAGCATTCAAAGAGTATTTCAGGTCAGACTGAACATTTTGCTATTGTGTCACAGATTAATAATGCGCAGACGGATCAACGTAGTCATGTTATGCCGTCCGATATTACTTGTTGTCGTACTAAGAATGTATGTAATGTGTCACAGATTAATAATGCGCAGACGGATCAACGTAGTCATGTTATGCCGTCCGATAGTACTTGTTGTCGTACTAAGAATGTATGTAATGTGTCACAGATTAATAATGCGCAGACGGATCAACGTAGTCATGTTATGCCGTCCAGTACTTGTTGTCGTACTAAGAATGTATGTAACGTGTCACAGATTAATCATGACCAGACGGATCACTGTATTATGCCGTCCAATAGTAGTAGTTCATGTCATACTGATAACGTTAATATTGTGTCAAAGAGTAACACAATTCAGACGGGTCAATCTGTTAATGTTACCCCGTCTCAAGCTTATTCATGTTCAAATGAAAATTTAAATGTCTTGTCAAAGAGTAACACAATTCAGACGGGTCAATCTGTTAATGTTACCCCGTCTCAAGCTTATTCATGTTCAAATGAAAATTTAAATGTCTTGTCAAAGAGTAACACAATTCAGACGGGTCAATCTGTTAATGTTACCCCGTCTCAAGCTTATTCATGTTCAAATGAAAATTTAAATGTCTTGTCAAAGAGTAACACAATTCAGACGGGTCAATCTGTTAATGTTACGCCGTCTCAAACTTATCCATGTTCAAATGAAAATTTAAATGTCATGTCAAAGAGTAACACAATTCAGACGGGTCAATGTGTAAATGTTATGCCGTTTCATAGTAATTCATGCCATACTGAATTTTCAGATATTGTGTCAAAGACTAACGATATTCAGATGGGACAATGTGTTACTCCGTCAAAGAATAGTTTATCACAGACTGTACGTTGCGGTGATGAGTCGCGAGCGGATCGTGCAACTACTTTACAAAGTGGCGGTACCGGCGATCGTCCGATTTTGCGAATTGAGATTCTCGGTTATCGCGGTACCGGGTTAATTGACACGGCAGCTAAACGAAGTATTGCGGGGTCGAGTCTTTACGCGTTGTTATGTAAATTAAAGCAGCCTTTACGTGATTGTTCGATGACGATTAAGCTTGCCGATGGTGTAGTGCGCGATATTAAAGTTAAACTTGTTGATGTTGAAGTAAAGCTCGAGGGCTCTATGATACCTATAACTTTTGTTATATTCCCTGACGCGGTTAATAACGACACTTTATTGGGAATCGACTTCTTAAGAAAGGCGCGTCTTGTTCTTAACATTCCTAACGATTCATGGTTTACAGCTGATCGGCCTCAGGTCATTCACCCTCTTCTGTGCGAGTCGTCAAGATCGTATGTAGGGTATGCGACTGCGGATGTTCTTCGGTGCGATGAAGGTACCATGCTGACACCGACTGAAAAGGCGATCCTGGCTGAAACGTTACATGAATATGGAGACATCTTCAGAGAAGGGGGAGGTCCGACACCGTTCGCAGAACACTGCATCGACACGGGTGACCACAAGCCCATCGCCGCACCGCCATACAGACTCACACCAGCCAAGAAAGCCATTATGGAATCTGAGATAGACAAGATGCTCAAGGAGGGGATCATTGAGGAATGTGAGTCACCATGGGCCGCACCGGCTCTCTTGGTGCCAAAGAAAGACGGAACTTATCGATTCTGTGTGGACTATAGGAAACTCAACGCGGTCACAAAGAGTGACTCTTATCCATTGCCCGTCATCGACGACTTGTTGCAGTACACAGGTAAGAGCTGTTACATGAGTACCATTGACCTACGCTCCGGTTACTGGCAAGTCTCTGTCAAAGAGGAGGATCGGGATAAGACGGCGTTCGTTTCACCGCTGGGAATACATCGCTTTTCCCGGATGCCCTTTGGATTACGAAATGCTCCGGCGACTTTTCAGCGGTTAATTGACAGATTCCGCTCCGGTGGGTCACTCCAAGGCGTGACCATACTAGGGTATATAGATGATCTGATTGTAATATCTGACAGCTTTTCGCAGCATTTGGAGGACTTACGTGCTGTATTTGACCGATTACGTGTCTTCAATCTGCGTGCCAATCGTGCCAAGTGTGTATTTGCACGAGAAAGTGTCAAATATTTGGGACACGTCATCACATCTCAAGGAGTGTCTCCAGATCCAGATAAGATCAAGGCTATATCTGAGATGAAAGAACCTACCTCTGTGAAGCATCTGAAGAGCTTCTTACAGACGTGTTCCTGGTTCAGGAAGTTCGTCCCAGGGTTTTCTCAGGTTGCCCAGCCTCTGACTATGCTTACGAAGAAAGATCAGTCATGGTTGTGGGAAGAAGCCCAGGTCAACGCTTTCAAAGAACTTAAGAGGTTACTTACCTCTTCACCAATACTGATTCAGCCTGATTACTCCCGCCCATTCGTTCTTAGAACTGACGCCAGCAATTATGCCTTGGGCGCAGCTTTATTGCAGGGGGAGTCTCAGCGTGAGGAACGTCCTATAGCGTACGCCAGCCGCCTTCTTACACCTGCAGAGCGCAACTACTCTACCACAGAGAGAGAGGCTCTGGCAGTCGTGTGGGCCGTTGAAAAGTTCCGTGGCTTCATCGATGGTCACTCTGTGCGCGTGGCTAGTGATCATCAACCCTTGAAGTGGTTACTTACCCTCAAGTCGCCGACGGGAAGACTGGTACGCTGGGCGATGAAACTCCAATCCTTTGATCTTCAAGTTGATTATACACCTGGAAAGGCTAATGTCATAGCTGATTCACTTAGTCGCCCTCCGTGCGAAGAGGAAGTTCGTGATTCCTGTGGAGTGTGTACTGTGATCATCGAAACGCCGAGATGGGAAGCCGCTGCTCTGCGCGATGACCAGCTCGCCGATCCAGAAGTAGCGAAGATCATCAAGGGCCTGGAAGGAAAAGATGAATTAGAGAACAACAGATGGACAGAAAGAGGATACCATATGTGCAGAGGAGTACTGTACAGTTATACTGACGTAGACACCGATGAACCACAGCTCGTTATCCCTGAAAAAAGAAGAAAGCAGGTGATGCTGGAGTGTCACGATGCTGCTACCTCAGGTCACGGAGGATTAGATAGGACACTGCACCGCATTTCTCAACGGTTTTACTTTCCTGGTATGCGTCGTTTTGTAACTGAATACCTGAAAACCTGCATCGATTGCCAGAGGTTCAAACCGTCTAATGAGAAACCTACAGGATTGTTACAAACTCCTGTTCCAGCCCAACGATTCGAAGTGTTGGCTGTCGATCTTTTTGGACCACTTCCGAAGGGTGCCAATGGAGAGAGATGGGTACTTATCGTCGAAGACACCGCAAGCAAATGGGTGGAACTATTCTCTCTCGTTGAAGCTACTGCTGAAGTTTGTGCCAAAACATTGATTGAGGAAGTCTTCTTACGTTTCGGATTTCCACGTCGTGTCATTTCCGACAACGGAGTGCAATTTATTGCGGAAGTGATGCAGAAAGCGATGTTCACTCTGAACGTGAAGCAAAACCTCGTCCCATTGTATCATCCAGAAGCGAACCCGGTTGAAAGGAAGAATCGCGATCTGAAAACGCAGTTGGCGATCCTTGTGCAGGATCATCATAGAGAGTGGCCAGAAGCTCTGCCTTTCATTCGCTTTGCTATGAATTCTTCTAAGACAAAGTCAACTCAACAAACTCCCGCATTCTTGACTTATGCTCGTGAGTTAAGGTCACCGCTGGATGTGCAAAGTGATCTGCGTGCTGTAATAATGGCCGAAAACTATGTGCCCCAGATCACTCCGTACTTACTGAAGCTTGCAGATACTCTAAGTACAAGCAAGGAAATAATCGAGAAGAACCAGGACATGCAAAAGGCTGCTAAGGATCTTCGCCGCAAAACTGATGCGCTGGAAGTCGGTGATTTGGTGTTGATGAAATCCCACGTCCTTAGCAACGCTTCGAAAGGCGTCACTTCTAAGTTTGCTCCGAAACGTGACGGCCCCTACGTTGTTTGTAGGAAAGCAAGTCCAACAACTTATTGCGTCGCTTTTCCAGAAAAGCCAGAAGAGATTGTAGGAAAGTATCATATCTCTGATCTGAGACGCTATCATGGTAGGGAGGGTGAATGCCTTGAGGCTCCGGTCGCTCCTGCTCGTCGGAGAGGACGACCTCGAAAGACTTAGGTTATTTTAGTTTGACTAGTTGTGAGGACACTGTCCTAGTCAAAAGGGGGAGTATATAAGACTACACGTAAATTCCATCCGATTTCGTTTTGATTTAATCATTTTGAATCTATGCGCTCGCCCGCTCGTCAAACGCGCGCTCACGCATAGTGCTTACCCGCTCTAACACCGCGCGTCTCGCTCACCGCGTCACGTACGCCAGTCCGCTCGCCGCTCGTAGCCGAACAGGCAACCAAATCTTAGTTTCGGTCGGTTTCGGTGTGTTTTGTTAAACTTCTTAACTGTTTGTATTATTAAGAGTACGTTCATAATAAACGTTAAAGTGTGCGCTTTAGTTTCATTGACACTAACCGCTAGTACCTAAAACTACATGACTTTTTATTTGTACAGTCAGCATAAAAGGTATCTGACTATTTTAGTGGGTATATGCTATTTGACATATATGCCAGTACTAAAATAGTGAGGTAGGAATCTGACCGTACAACGCGCAATTAAGCCATTCATTGCACGTTTTATTCATTAAACTATTCATAATCATTGCCTTGCATCGGATTCTTAGAAGGCAAACTGATTAAATGTACCAATTTAGAGTGACATCTTTTAACAGAACGTTTAATGAATTGATTCAGATTTAGTCGTAGAAACCAAAATGCCCAATTGGTTAATGCAATAAAATGATGACAATAAAACAATTAAGTAAGTAAGTGGTATTACCACATAAAAAATATGAATCGATAAAAAAAAAGATTCTATACAAATAATTAAGTAAGTGTTTAGCTCTATTGTTGAATTAAGATTGAAGGTGTCAAGTAATGGAGTTCCGAAGATTACTGTGTTTAAGTAGTGATGAATTAGGTCTTAAAATCTCGTACCTTACTTAGGCCACAGTGGCAGTGGAGTGACTCGGCAAACCTCGTGACCTAAACGCGGTACTCGACTTTAAGAACCTTCATTATGCAACGATTGCATAAAATACTATTACATATTCCATGGAGATTATCTTACATAAATCGATCTCAATCCAAACCAAACCAGATGTTTTGTCAAGTAAAAAAAAATAACTAACGGGAAAAATAAGATTATATGATTGTATGAGTTACTAATGTTACTATGTTTTTGGGTACCATAGATATTAGATACAAACGGTATTATGCCCATCATGCTTCCGATCGTTTAAAAAGAAAGGTCTCCAACGCCATATACGTGCCGCACACGGTGATCACTCAACCATAGAA
The DNA here is from genome assembly GCA_947623375.1 of Apotomis capreana. Lineage (NCBI taxonomy): Eukaryota > Metazoa > Arthropoda > Insecta > Lepidoptera > Tortricidae > Apotomis > Apotomis capreana. The sequence continues at coordinate 22,705,576 of OX392499.1, forward strand.
CCAGTACCTTCAACACAAACATCGCCTCTAGAAGAAGCCTATGGATCACCGTTTCTTAACGACACAGGCTTGAACACTGGCATCTGGCAGATACGCTGGAATAAAGTATGTACCCTTCGTGGCAAACTCTACGACCTTCCTTCTTCGTGTACCACTAGCAGGAAATTTATTCATACGCTCGCCGACGAACTAGAACTGCTAACAAACTCCCTGTATCCCTCAGAGCGAGTGCTTATTTTCATCACCGTTATGCTACAACGGGACAAGAACGTCAAACAAGCGAAAGACATAAGCCGATTACTCGATCGCCGACTAAAGCTGTGGACAGATAATCACATCGAAATTCTACTAACCGAGTCGATCAAATCAGATAACTCTCTCCGTAATCTGCACAACCGAAAGAAACAAAACGATCAGGTAACACAAACTTTCACACGTCTCATTCAACGAGGAAAAATACGCGAAGCTTTAAACTGGCTGCTGACGAAAGACTTGCAAAATTCTTAACACCAAAGATGAAATAGATGCTTCTGGAAAAACTGTCGGCGACTCCCTGAAAGAAAAACATCCACCTTCTGAAAAGCCCGACCCTGATTTATTTATCCTTCCAGAAGGACTCCCGGAAATACCACCATTGCTAGAAATCGACATAACAACCACGTTGAACAAGTAGCCAGAAAATTACACGGTGGCGGAGGCCCAACAGGCTCCACATCCGAAAATTGGAAAGATTATTTTCTAAGATTCGGTGATGCGAGTCTACACCTAAGGAAATCTATTGCGAATCTAACCATGAAACTCAACAACGAATACGTTCCATGGAATCAAATACAGGCACTAATGTCAAGCCGCCTTGTTGCTCTTGACAAATGCCCGGGCGTGAGGCCGATCGGCATTGGCGAATGCTTGCGCAGAATTTTGTCCAAATGCATGATTTTAGCTACCGGTTCTGAAGTAACAGCATGTGGTCAATCACAACTCGGCAGTGGCCTTTGTAGCGGAATCGAGGGGGCAATACATGCAATAAACGACCTTTTTCAAAACAAATGCTATCCAGGATCAAACTGGGGAATGCTTCTTGTTGATGCAAACAATGCATTTAACACCATTAATAGACAATTGGCACTCTGGCAAGCGAGATTACACTGGCCACACTGCGCTCGTTTTCTATATATATAGCACATACAACGGTCACGCAGAACTTGTCATTTGTGACTCCGACATGAGGCTATACAGCAAAGAAGGAGTAACGCAGGGTGATCCGCTCGCTATGCCACTCTACGCTATCGCAACTCTACCCATCATATACAAAATGAAAGAAGAAGAAAATATAACTCAATCATGGTATGCAGACGACTCCTCAGCTCAAGGCGACTTCAAAAATCTCCGCAAATGGTGGGATAAAATAAATAACTTCGGTCCTCGCTTTGGATACTTTCCACAAGCCAAGAAAACAGTACTCATTGTATCTGAAACGGACAAAAAAATCTGCTTACCAGATCTTCAAAGGCACCAACGTAACCATTGTTACCGGATCTCGCTATCTGGGAAGCTACATTGGTGAAGGAAAAGAAGAATTAATTAAAAATAATGTAAAACAATTCATATCTACAGTAGAAAAAATATCACAGGTCTACAAAGATTCTCCGTAAGCCGCCTACGCAGCCCTCACAAAAGCAGTACAATTTAAATGGTTCTTTTCACTTCGTGTTCAGAAAAACTCCAATGAATTCTTTGGTCCACTAACACATGCATTAAGAACAATCTTTCTGCCAACGCTGCTGTTCGGTGGCGACGTATCTCCTATAGAAGCCGACCTAACTTCTCTACCAGTGCATAAAGGCGGTTTAGCAATTTCCGACCCATCTAATTCCGCCAACCTAAACTACGAAATCTCTAAGAAAGGCTGTACAATACTAACCACTGCCCTAATAGACAATAAGGATATCGACCTATCTCAACACAACACATCTCTAAAAGAAGCACAGAGTGTCGGTCGTAAGGAGAAAGAAACCCTCGAAGATATATTCCTCGAAACCATACTCGCAAAATTCACCGCCAACAGGAGAAGAACTATAGAAAGATCGATCGCAGTTAAAATTAAAACAAAATCATCTAACTGGCTGTCTGTGATACCCACAAAGAAAGATCATTTCGACCTGTCCCCAACAGAGTTCAGAGACGCTTTAGCAATACGCTACCACCGCATACCAATCTCCATGCCACAGTCATGCGACGGCTGTGGGAATGATAATTTTATCGATCATGCCCTCTGCTGTAAAACCGGCGGCTTAATCACTAGACGTCACAACTCACAACGAAATAAGAGACCTTTTTTGCGAACTATGTCAACACGCATGGGGCAATGTCACGAAAGAGCCCATTATTTCTGAAAATGACAACGGTCTACGAGCAGACTTATCCTGCCGCGGAGTATGGGATGCTCAGAGGGAGGCGTTATTTGACATCCGTGTTGTTGATCCGACGCTCCTGCTTACATCTGGCGATCCGTAATTTCCGTCCTAAAATCAGCTGAAGATGAAAAGAAAAGAAAATACTCAAACGCTTGCGAAATGCGCCACGCCACCTTCACCCCACTAGTATTAACGTCAGTTGATGGCGTCTTTGCCCCACAAATGTCTTCTTTTATGAAACACATGGCAGAAGCCATTTCAGACCGCTGGCACCGATCTCTAAGTACCGTGCTGGGCTGGCTTAGAGCACGGGTAAGCGTTGCGATCATACGTGCAACTAACATGTGCATTCGTGGCACACGTTACAGGTTCAAGCCATTAGTGAAATGGCTGGGATTCGACGACGGTGCTGCCCTCCCACACATCGACTGAATTTTATTTTTTTACGATAATTTTTGTACTGTATCCACTTTATTGAATAAATGATTTATTTGCTGTGATACAATATAATATTATATTATATAGTTAAATGCGAAAGTAGGTAACTCTGTTTGAGTAGCTCTGCTGTTATAAATATTGCCAGCTAAACTACTGTGCCGGTTGTAATGTTTGGTAATGGAAAAAGCTTGAACAAAATTTTAAATAATGTTCATTTTTCACCTCACCAGCTCGAACATGGCGGATTTGCTTCGAGATAACAGTGAACAAAATGCGATTTTGTTTCGAGCGTGAGTAGAAAGTAGCTCAGCAGTTCTCAGCCACAGGTTGATTATAAAATTTGAATCATTCGAATTTTGATGCACTCTGTCTCTTTCATATCTATATGAAAAAGACAGTGATAAAGACATATCGATTCGAAATTCGATTTTCGAATCCGACTTCGAATAAGAACACGCGTTCCGATCGACGCGTTGTACAAAAAAAAAATTAAAAAATACCCGAAGAAGTTTTTATTACAAAATACTGTTTTGAACGACCGAATGTTTAAATAATTGTATCTTTTATATAAATCAAATAGATTATTTTTTAAATAAATTACGATTTTTCAACTTTATACTGTAAATACCTGTATAAATAATTTATGACTTCACCAATTTATCATAGACGCAGTTTCGAATCATATTTAAAAAAAAACCGAGTTCAAATTGTTATTTTCTTTTGTATTAATTTTGTTTAGTGCTTTACGAGTAAAAATATTAATTAAACTATGAACAAAATCTCGTATAAAATAAATAAACACGTAATGTATCTGCTCAATCTTCCAATTTGATCAAATAATGACAACCATGGTGGTCGTGAGGGACTGGTACAGTGTTGGAACGTATTATTTCAATTTATTTATATTTTTATTTCATTTCAAGCAGCGGGTATCTATTTTCTAATTAATAATGTCATTGAAATCAGCAACAAAGACAATACACATACCCACACACCACACACCTGAATGGTTGGAAGAAAAAGTACAAAAAGTCGAACCTATGTTCTTGCTGTCGAGGTGAAAAGTTGTGTGTGCTACACGAGAGCCAAGTTTTTTACATCTCGTGCTGTTGAGTCCCTCGCTACACTCAGGATTCTAAATTAGAATCACTCGCTACGCTCGTGATTTAAACATAGAATCCTTCGCTTGCTCGGGTCTCAAAATCAGCACTCGCAACAAAAAACAACTTTGCTCTCTTGTTGCACAAATAACTATTTCATGACAAGGAAGGAGTGACAGGAAAAATGTATGCATAATAATAAGAAACTAGTTCCGCAAGAAGCGTAAAAAAAAGATTTCTTATGTGTAAATGTCGCTACTGTCTTTACGCATACTACGGATGCATCGAGATTTACACCCATAACCGACCGTTAATAAAATGCACCCACACCGTATTTACTGCTCGCTGGCGGCTGCTGCTAACCCGTGCCATACCGTGGCGTGACGTTGTCAGCCCCATTCCTGGCTACTTGTAGCTCACAGTTATATTACTTCTATGCTGTAATAAAAAGCACCCACTCCGCATTCACTGCTCGCTTGCGGCTGCTGCTGACCCCCGCCATACCGTAGCGTGACGTTGTACAGCCCTATTCCCGGCTACTTGTAGCTTACAGTTATATTACTTCTGTATTATTATAAAATGCACCCAACCCGTATTTACTGCTCGCTGGTGGGTGCTGGTGAGCCATGCCATGGTGTAACGTACACTGTACAGCCCCGTTCCTGGCTACTTGCACATACTTATAGTATAATGCATCCGGTCTGTATTTTTTAGGGACCCATACCTCAGTCGGCCAAAACGTATATTTATTGTAGTTAGGTACTCGGTGCGCGAATCGCACTTAACCAGCTCTTTCTTATTATTAAAAACATTTAACTATTGCAGCGGGCCTATGATGGTTGCTTTTATGACGCGATAAATAAGTGACAAAGTATCCGTCACGTTTTGACATAATGCGAGTGTGAGTGACAGATGCTTTATATTATAACTTATTTATCACGTGATAAACGCAATCATCGTTTGATTTGTGACATACTTATACTTATACATGATATTTTATTTCCAGGAAAGAGATGGTAGGTTCATGTTGTAGGTATAACGGGGTATTTAAACTTTCGCAATAAAAAGTACAATAAAATCGCTATAGCGTGTTCATCACATTCTAGGTAACCCAGTTATCTAGGTCACCATCGCGAGCTGGGCTGGAAAGTAATTACTCTGCAGACGTGGCCTGAAAGTTATTAAGGCAGCCTGCGGTCGCGTCATAAATCACTATAATAAACTTTGATACCTTAATTATTACTTAGATACCTACTTTTAGATTGACGCTGCTTTGACGCGAGCTAAATTCGAAAAGTCCAATTAAAATCATAATAAAGACCTTAGTCAACCCAGAACCATGTTCTGAAGTTTCGGATAGGATAGGGTACTAAATAACCAAGACGTTAACAGATGGGTTGTGACCAAAAAAGTTGGATGAAATTAAGGCGTACAAAACGAGGAAATAAAAGCGATTGGAATAAGTTCCATTGTGCGACAAAAAATAACGATACAATAAGTAACCATAAAATAGAATCTTAATGTACCTACGTTATTGGAAGGTTAACTGTCGTCGCACAACGGAGACTTTGATACAAATAATATTAATTGAGTGAGTTGAGGTGGTAAACTTTTTGTCTTCACCCAGATATGGGTCAAAGATAGCATACGGCTACTGTTTGTAGCGATCAGTCCCGCGATTCGTGAACGCGTGACTGCATCGCGACATGTAACCCTTTGTCACATTTGCAACGCGCGACAGAAGCGATACAAACGCGCCACTATTGCGATACAGTCGTGCTGCATTGATTCACCATTGATACTAGCGCGCGGCTGTTTCGCGCGACATCGGATATGTATATAGGCCTTTATTCCATCCAGTCCTACTAGTAGTTCGATAGTCGAACTGTTTGGACTTTTTTTTCCAAATAGTTAGACTGGCGGATCGAACTATCTGGAAGCATGGATTTTATTCCAAATAGAACTAGTATGAATATTATGGTACAATCAGAAGTAGAAGAGAAGAGGTACTTGATGAATATTTTTGACTATCGCGATCCAACGATTTGGTTTGTCCTAAAGGCCGATACAGACGGACAGCATTTCAACTGCAATAAATATTCATAGCAGTTCTATTTGGAATAAAATTCTTGCATCCAGATAGTTCGATCCGCCAGTCTATTTAAAAAAAAAAGTCCGAATAGTTCGACTATCGAACTACTAGTAGGACTGGATCGAATAAAGGGATATAGGAGGAGAGGTTCGCGTCTGAATGAATCCTAAAACGCGAATATTTCGATGCTGAATCGCGACTGTATCACCATAGTAGTGTGCGAGGTTATAAAGCCCAGCGACAGCATCGCGACCTTTATGCGATTGTATCGTTGCAAAAAGTCGGCGTATATTGCTACGTCCCCAGAGATGCCGCGACTTTGCGAGCGGTTGAGCGAGATTCGAGCGCGGTAGCCATACGAGTGAGCGAGACACACGTACCTACACCGCAGCCGCTGACGCGGAAAGTCGTGGCATCTCCATAAATTACCAAATAGTACATTACATCAGAGGCCGGGAAAATGAGGATTTCCGGCCAAGTAGGTAATACATACCGGATAGTGATACGAGGCCGGGAATCCGTTTTCACGACGAGGCATGTATAGTGCTTTTCTCAAACATACAATGAAATAAAAAAATATATACTTCAAAGAACAACATTTTATTAATTCACAAATAGGACATTTTAGTGTAACAACCAACCTTTAAAAACAAAACCTGCTGAATGACCTTGTTGTTGAAACCAAAAAAGTTACTTTGCAGGCCTAGGCCTGAAAAGCAGTATGAAATCCCTTTACAGTCCTCTCGAGTTGGTGCGCCCAAAAAGCGATACTTCCGAGCCTATTATAAGGAACGTAAAGACAATATTTCATTGCATGTTTGAGAAAAGGTCTTTTACACACCAGGCGGCTCTTCCATTTTTACTTTATTCTATTCTTTGGTTCGCCAGTATAATCCTTCAAGTCAAAGCCTAAAGCGTAAGATTTGTCGTCGAAAGTTATCAGTGAAATGCAGAGAAGTAACTATCATGTAGAAAGGAAGAAGCGTAAACCAAAAGGCTACGGTACAAAACGGGTTAAGGTTAGAGAGCACATCAAATGCGCCAAAAAAACTGCAATTAAACATTAAAACTGTATTAAACGTATTCAATTATATTTCGTAATATTTACACCACAGTTTAAGAATAACAATCAATATACATATTTGAAGTACAGTACAGTACAAAAAATATCTTTCAGAAATAAAACAAAGCTTTGTACACAGTAAATCTTAGTCTAAATTGAACTATCTAATCTACACAATTTTACTAAATATTTACAATGTAGACAAATTTAATCGACAGCTTGCGCGTCAGTTGCTTAGGAGCTTCGCACAGTAAAGACGTATCGAACGACTGTTTTGTGAAGCAAGTTTGAGAATGTACATATTCAAATGAATTTTGCCACACTAATTTTGCGGACAGGCTGAGTTTTAGTAAAGCCTAAAAGAACCTTAAACATGAGGAATGCGATGACTCCATTTTATACAGCTCCGCTCTCTTCCACACCAGTGGATAGGCAACCGAAGGCATTTGTAAAATGACTGGCGTGTGAATTTTTGAAACCACCAGATATGAGGTGGTACAGGGAGTTATGAGTAGGTACCACTACATCACATAACACTGAAGCGTTCTGTGGTTCGATTCCGCTAGCCAAAACATGCTGGAACGTTTTAAAAGGTATGGGGACTGCGGACGAAATTTTTGTACTTTACAAAGGTATCCGAATTAAAGGAGACGCCTGCTGAAACGTGACGCACGATTGTAAACACGATTCTTTTCATAAGTGTAATAAAATAAAAATATACATTGAAATTCAGCTTGTAAACATGCAAAGCATTTGACATAGAATAGCAAGAGTGCTGCTGAAGCAGCGATGCGTCGCACGTATTCTGGCAAACTATTAGGGCCTTATCACACTTGCAATTTGCGAGCGAAATTTGTATGAAGGCGATCACGCAGCGAGTTCGCCGCGACGCTTATTTGTATAGAAAATTCTTTCGGTTATACCAGTTCAGAAACACTAAATTAACTCAAAAAGTATTTCCTCACAAAAATTATAAAGTCGAGAGTTCGAAAACATGTAGGTAGGTATTATTTATTCAAATTTTCATTAAAACTAATGATACTATCAAGTTATGCACACAAAAACGAAAACATGTATGACAACAGACGAGCTTCTTTAAAAGGGCTTACCTATTTCTCTAAGCCCTTTTGAAAAGATACTCCTCAACTATATACTTAAGCACGGTATTTTATGAACTACATTGCAAAATGCATGTTTTTACATACACTTAGCGTAGCAGCTCATGCGCGCATTTGTGACGTCACACCTGCGCAACTTTTCTATGGAGCGTTTTTCAGAGCCAGACGACACGTATGCACGTTGGTCTGTATGGGACATATGTTTCGTATGAAAATGTCATTTGATTGGTAGGCACAATGTTTATTTTTCTCAAACATGCTCGGAAATGTATGCGTTAATGTCCCGATATGAGGCTATGAAGTTTCTCGTTTATGGCTCCCTACATTACTTCTTGGCCTAGGCCAAAAAATTAAGTATGAAAATCCATTATTATCCGCTGCTCTAACTTTTTAAATTTCCTTACTAACGTTAAATTGGCAAAGGAAAAATTACATAAGTACAGCCAACCACCACCGCCCTCTGTAAGCATACTTGCGATATAAAAAAAAAACACAAAATCTATGGTACTATTATTTATGTGCGGTTAAACATGGTGCTCAAATAGCTGGATCAAATAACATATTTAAAAAATAAAAAAAGCAGCAATATTAACAACTTTTTTCTGCTTATTCGTATTTCGTAGTGATTATAATATAATTTTAACAGACATAAAAATTACTTCTAGTGATGAGAGTGACGGGGAACTTATGAACAAAGGATGACGGGGAACTTTATGAGGAGGCAAATTTAGCCAAGCAAAATATGCTACGGAAAAAAATAAAAACGAATAATAGTTTTTACTTTTTTCCCGTAGCATATTTTGTTTTGTTTACTTGATTATCTAGTAGTTATTTTTATTTTAATATTTCCTCACATCGTTTGAGAAAAGCACTATACAAGCTTCGGCCGGAACAGGGATTGCAGGACTCGTTCTATCTGGCCTCGTCTTCGACTCGGCCATCTACCCCAAACTCGTCCAGCAATCCCTTACTTCACGGCCTCTGCAGTAATGTACTATTGTTGCATCTTCTCAATTCCGATACCTACGGGTGTCATCATCAATTAACTATTTTAATAAGTAATAACAAGTTAACAATAAATAAACATTACATACTAAATATTTTATATTACTAGCATTTTTGTAAGTTGTGATAATACGTAGGTACTTACATATACTTATGTATGAGATGATTTAATATGAATCTATTGCGCCATTATCTTGACTTGATAATAAACTGTCATAACAGTTTCGCAGGGCTTTAGATTATATGTAATCTTTGTTGTAAAATTAATAAAGTAATAAATAAATAAATAATAATAATATAAGATAAAAACAAATTTAATGCTGTAAATTTTAAAATATCCTCAATATTTAACTTAAAATATACTGTTACAAGACTTGTAATATGAAACTTTCAGTTTTACAAAATAACGATGGAAACTCATGTTTCGATAAAGACGTACATAAAATGGACGATTTCGTTACCTCAGTAACAAGGAATAAGTAATCTTATCCCTATTCATATTTCCACAAAATGGTGTCTAGTCTAGTAAAAATTGCATTTTAGCCTTTGATAATTTTAAACTCCTTGAATTTTGTTCGAGTGCATTATGCATATTAACCGAAAAATAAATTTAAAAAATTTGAAGGTCTACTCTTTATCTTTTTTAGTTTTTTCCCCTACTGCCTGGCAAGATGGTAGTTTAATGTTTTCAGTGTAAATCCGTCTAATAACTACGTCGGTGCCGTTTTCCTTAAAAAAATATATTAACAACATTTACTGCATTAACTACGGTAGGGTTATAGTTTTTTTTTTGACCCAAATAGCACACGCTTATACATACAGCATTTGTCCCACGTGGGGAGTTTTTTCATATTTCACATATCTGAACATTTCGAAACTACTATCAATTATATTTACATAGTTTTATGTAGGTACCGAATTATCACCATGTAAAATTACGAGAAAAGTGCAGTATTAGGAACAATTTTAATTGTACTGAATGCATAAGCAGATAAAAAAAAATGAAAATAGCTTTCAAATGTCATCATTTTTCCACACTCGAAGATTTTAGAATTGTCACTCTAATTTTACTGGACTGGACTAGGAGCCTAGCAGACGGTAGCAAATGTTAAGGCGATGCTTCGAATTTCCATGCAACTAGAAGGTAAATCTATAATACATCCGAGAAAAAAAGTAACGGGTGGAATTGCTATAGATAGTGTATAGTCGGGGAATAAAATGGTTCGCCACTTTTCGACTTTATCTGATGGTGTTAAGGGGTCCAAAGGTGACGCACCTGTTCATTCTGCGACTGCGCGTACTGTATTCACCTTTATCTATATATATATACATTTAGTACAAAAGTACTACAAGACTACATGAAGAGACAACTACTTAGGTACATAATTAAAGAAGTATGTTTCGAGTGGAGACGACGGGTCACCGGTACAATATGCGGCTTATAAGGGAAAAATATATGGACAAGTGATTCGGGGAGACAATAGCCACGTGAGAAAACAAGTATTGAAGTTAAATGTGGAGGGATATAGAAGAAGAGGTCGGCCAAGGAAAAGATGGATGGATTGAGTGAAGGAGGGTATGGAGAAGAAGAAATTAAATGACGGGATGACGAATGACAGGAATGGACGAAAAGAGCATGCTGCGCCGACCCATAAGTGCTTTACTCTATTAGTAAAAAAACATAGTCACTCGGTAGAATACACAGCGTAGTTTAGATCTTCATGGTCACTATTATTATCCATGGACACACAGCTTGGACACTGGCACAACTTAGAGCAGCTTGGCTACGCTGAGATTCGTAGTCTACAGTATAAGTAAGGATCTCATAGTCACTTGATATAACAGTTTACCGTCACAGCTTAGAGCAGCGAGTAGCCAGGATCTACGCAGCGCGAGGGAGACGAGCGCACGGAGAGAGGTTGAGATTTCATGGTCACTATGCTTTATAAAACTCGAGATAACTTGATTATCTAGTGGTGGAAACCTAATTTCATGACCCGATTTTGTGCGTGTGTACAGCAACTAACCTACTCAGCTACCGGAAGCTGTAGTTTACAGTATTAGTAAAGATTTTCATAATGAATCGGTAAAATACACAGCGTTGCTTAGTGGCACAGGTCAGAGCAAAGTGGGCTAGGCATCTTAATTATGATAAGTTAAAAAATCAGTTTACTATTATAATCTATCGGTAGAACACACAGCTTGCCCACTGGCACAGCTTAGATTAAAGAGTTTCATAGTTTCTCGGTAGAACACAGCGCAGCTCACTTCACTATTGGCAGCTTAGAGCAGCGAGCGCGCTATAGTATGATAAGTAGATTTCATAGTCACTATTATCAACTGGCTCACAGTCACAGCTTAGAGCAGCGAGCGCGCTATAGTATGATAAGTAGATTTCATAGTCACTATTATCAACTGGCTCACTGTCACAGCTTAGAGCAGCGAGCGCGCTATAGTATGATAAGTAGATTTCATAGTCACTATTATCAACTTGCTCACTGTCACAGCTTAGAGCAGCGAGCGCGCTATAGTATGATAAGTAGATTTCATAGTCACTATTATCAACTTGCTCACTGTCACAGCTTAGAGCAGCGAGCGCGCTATAGTATGATAAGTAGATTTCATAGTCACTATTATCAACTTGCTCACAGTCACAGCTTAGAGCAGCGAGCGCGCTATAGTATGATAAGTAGATTTCATAGTCACTATTATCAAGTTGCTCACTGTCACAGCTTAGAGCAGCGAGCGCGCTTGGCTGCTGCGGCTGCGCGGCATGTGTCGCACGCGGGCTCTGGGCGCGAGGCGCGCGCGCGGGGCGCGGCGTCAGCGCGGCGGCGGCGCGCCCGGCGGCGTCCACCGCAGGCAGCTGGGCTCTACGCAGCGCGCGCGCGACGCTCGACGGGACAGTTCTTCCAGCACGTCCTGGGGATAAAGTCATGGTGAGATGGAATTCGGATCTTATTCTAAGTGTGTTTTTGATATAGCCACAAACTGTAACCAGACGTAGATTTTAGTGCTTTGAACCGATATTTAAACAAATTGATAATTTAGTGTTCACTACCAGAATGTAATAATTATCGCAAAGGACTCTTCGTCGCTTTACCCCTTCTCGGCAGTTCCTTTGAGTAAATTTGTGAACGTAACGTGTCAGTCATTTAACGGGCTGTAGTTGGGCTTAATGTCGCACTACCTATTCATTAAGATGTATTAATGGATGGCACATCTATATAACATATATTCAAAACACTAAATAATTTAATTTATAAAAAACTCACTTGTTTCTTTAGCACAATATGCTTTCCTTTCCAATATTTCATAAGACCTCTCTCTTGCAAAGTGGACACGATATCCGAAGACGCGATAGCGAGGTCTTTGCTCAGGTCTCTGATGCTTAGCGTAGGTCCAGGGGCAGAGCATAGTCTCTTCAACAACGCTTCTTTCCAGTAAGATCGGTACGAGATGAGACCGAGATCTGAGAGGGGCGTTTCTGGAGAACCAACTTTGCCTTCAACTTTCGTTAGGAGGTAACCTGTGGGAAATGATACATTGATATAGAATAGAAGTAGGAAAGTGAAGAAAAGATGGACGATGGAGATGTAAGGTTTGTGAGACCCTCAAAAACAAATAGCACACTTGATTCATCAAATTGTAGCTGAGAATAGGCCAATAATATCTTTTCATGACTAACTAAAACTTGTTACGGAATTAAATAATAAATATAAGATAAATAAATATTATGGGACAATCATACAGAAATCGACCTAGTCCCAAACTAAGCAAAGCTTGTAATATTTGCCCCGGCTGGGATTCGAGACCGGGGCCGCCGGCTCAGTAATTAAATTTGTATTTGGTAATTGGAGATATGTAGCTTCGATTTGGAGCTGAATTTTGAATACTGCCAGATTTCTGAGCACTCTCATAAAACAACGTAAGCGGCGAGGCGACTTCACGTGAGCCCGCGGGCTTTGAGGCGCGAATGGTAAAGGACAGTTCTGTATTCTCTATCCTCCTATCTCTAAGCAATCATTAATTGCCAGTTTGATTAGCCTTGTCAACTGAATAGAAAGTTAACAGAAGATTATTGTAATTATAACGTGTGAAAATATAATACAATATTATATGCAATATTTGTATAGAATCTTTTTATCGATTCTATATTTTTTTATGTGGTAATACCACATTTTTAATTTTATAAATAATGACACAAAGGTAAATTAAGGTCATTCGAGTCACCGAGTTACGGAAAAATTTTCAATAGATGGCGCCTGTGGTCGGCGCCTAAAATTTACCCCAATTTTTCATGGAAAATTATAATTTTCTCAAAAACCTGAACACCATTCCGTTCAAAACTTCATTTGCGCAAATGGGAACTAACGCTTTATTTTTTGATATATAATTCATATGTTATAATTCAGTATTTTCAAAAAATAATAGGGGGTTTTCATAAAAATCCGGAGACGCCGAGAAAAATTAAAATCATCAAAAAATGTTTCTATGAGTTTCTCGGGTTACAATAATTCAAATAAAATTATTTGTTATCGATTTAAGTAAAATATGTCCTCTGAGATATCAATATTTACAGAAAATCCATAAAACTTGTATTGGCCCCACAGTGTATGGTGCAAATTTTGTCATTGTTTGTGCTTGTTGTAAGTAATTTATAGCGAAATGAATAATTAAACGGCATATGAAGCTTCTTTTGATAAATAAATAACATACAGACGTAACTCAACTCAAAAATAAATATTAGAACTCATAATGCAAAAATATTGTTTGGTCTTGCTGGGATACGAACCCAGAACCTAAGCGAGTGCGTCATAATAATAATTTATTCTAATACTTCATAATAGGTACCACAGATAACACACAGTATCGATGTTCGAAAACGTCATGAATTCATTATAGGTTATATAGGTATTTGACACGCGTATTGCAGCTTTACACTTTCCTAAATTAGTCACTGACGAGAGAGATACAGCAATACGGAGGAGTGAGATGGAGTTATTTCTATGCGTGTCTCACGTATTGCTGCATCCCTCACCCGCATTATTGATACGGATGTTGGTAAATCACATTTTGTTTCTTTTTTGTGCTACGAAAAGTTTGTATTAGCTTGCTTGCTTCTATCTTCCATACATCACAACTCCGTAAAGAGCCGATTTCAGATGTAATTTAGCATTTTATATATTTCTGTAGTTGTTGTGTACCAATGAAATGCTTCATAGATTTAGTAGCAATTTTATATAAGATTTTAACCATTTTAATTGTTATAACTAAATATTTAAATCTACATACAGCGGACGTTTTTATGTAGTTTGCTACAAAATTAATGAAAGTTTTCATTCGTGTAAAAACTTGCGTGTCTGGAGATCTTACTACCGCTAGATATTTATTTTCGACTTGTCACCCATAACTTTTTTTTCGTAATTGAAAAAAAAGAACATCCTATAACCATTCTGAACTGGCACCTAGCGATATTTCAATGAATTTACTCAAATCACATCTAAATACTTACTGATTACGACTTACTTACCATGACGTAATAATATACTCGTAGTCACCAACTCCAGTGCATATCTATACTTATCCTTTTTAGGGTTCCGTAGTCAACTACTACCCTTAGGTATAGTTTCGCCATGTCCGTCCGACTGCGGGTTAGCTCTGTGATCAAGAGCTTGAAATCTTTCTCGTAATTTAAACCTAATCTATCGTGAAGGATTGGCAACTACGGAACCTACACTGAGCGTGGTCCGACATGCTCTTGGCCGGTTCTTCACTTTGAAGTCACGGTGCATTATCACTTCTCATCTATTACCTACCTAGACTAGAGCTAAGCATTCTGTGATTTCAGAGGCGTACGTTACGTGGCTTTGCTTCATCTTAGTCCGCTTAGGTGAACCCCGGAAAAAATTGCCGTGGTGAACTGATTAGATGAGCCACGGGTAGTGCCTGACCGCTGATAATCAGGTTCTGCCAACGTCACACTACTGGTGGTTTATGTATTGATTCTAAATAATATTGATACCACACAAAGAAGGCATTCGTTACAGTAACGGTTAGTTATCCCTTTTTACAATCTACGGTTTTCCACTAGGCCATGTATTTCGGCCATAATTATGATGATGATGATGATGATGATTGATGATACTAGCAGCCTAAAAATTTTAAATCCTGTAATTTTTTTCCCTCAAACACTTATAAAAGAGAGTGCTGGTCTAAAATGTAAATAAAAAAGATCGGCAAAATTAATGTTTTGTCAGCAAATGGTCAATTTCGGTTAGGAATGTTTGGATTGGATAGACTTACTCACCTCATGATTTTACTGCTGACCAAACTAGCAATAATTTGCTGGCCTTTTCAATAATACGCTATAAAAAAAGAGCTAGACTAATTAAATTTATCCTCGTTACCGATTTCCAGGAAACAATTGAGGAAGCTAAGGGTTAAAATTGCCTAGGTACTGCCATATTTTTTTTCTTACTTACTTACTCCGATGATTCAGTGACCCAAGTATTTTTCTCTACGGCTGCAAAATTGCCCAGTTCCTATGACTTTTTAAACCAGGGGTAAAACTTAAAGCTAGATCCCAATTTATATAATTTTACATACGCCATAAAGTACCTATAACTGCAATTTTATTGTCTGTACTGAATAATTTTGCACATGTCACTTGGCCAATTCTTACCCTTAGCCCTTCGATCAATATAGTTTTATGACTAGCGCAAATTCTGACTAACATTACGGTATGATAAAAATATTGACTTCATGATATTGGCAGTCAATGGAGACTCGTACAGTCACCATCAGATATATCGCACTATATAAGGCGTTCATAAATATCTGAACATGTACTGTAACGCCCAGTCAAGAGTCGTGTTCAGATATTTATGAACGCCTTATATGCTGCAATATTATCTGATGGCGACTGTACTAACTTCATCTTATCCTGAAAATCAGCATTTTATTTTAGGAAAGGATCTCTAGTATTTTGGTATCCATGCCGAAACTATCAGGGAATATAGAAAAAAAAGAACTAGACTGGTAGTTCAAATCAAAATTTTCAAGTCTAACGGCGTTTTGTGAGCCATTTTGGCAACATGACTTTTCTGATGTAAAAAAGCCTGCTGAATTCGATTCTGGATGTTGCCAAGCCGAATTTTGCCCCCCTCCCCCCATTTCCCCCCTTTTTACCTCAAAATATGTCCCTAATCACGGTTTTTACGGTTTTATACAAAAAGTATTACAGCTAGAAAAAAAATGTCAAAGACAAGAATGATCTCTATAAAATTTCCTATAACATGGTGTATAAACTTTTTTAGTAGGCCTTATGGTTTGTGAGCAATATCTTCCCGAACTTCATAAACTGGTAGAAAAATCTAAATATCGGCTTCCTTTACCGTGATAACGGAATTTTGGGATCCATTTTGGCGACATGACTTTTCCGATGTAAAAAAGCCTGTTGAATTCGGTTCTGAATGTTGCCAAGCCGAATTTTGCCCCCCTCCCCCCTTTTCCCCCCTTTTTGACCTCAAAATATGTCCCTAATCACGATTTTTACGGTTTTATACAAAAAGTTTTACAGCTAGAAAAAAATGGTCAAAGACAAGAATGATCTCTATAAAATTTCCTATAACATGGTGTATATTTTTTTTAGTAGGCCTTATGGTTTGTGAGCAATATCTTCCCAAACTTCATTATTTAAAAAAAAAAATGATGAAGTTGGTCGAGGTAGTGAAATACACTTATTTTGGGATAATTGGTTTCGCACAGGATCCAGCCGCTCTGCAGCTCTTGAAGCTGACATCCAGTTGGCATGCTGCTTATTATATGTCAAGACTTACGAGGCTTTCAGTCATAAGCAGCCGTCAGATTTACACGCAGAACTGTATCCAAGTAGGGCTAAAAGCGACGTAGAAAATAAAAATGCTTTACTTCTGACCATGAAGTCATTCAAAATGCTCAGTTATACGCCAGATTCTCCAGAAACGGGCCTTAGAAATGCAGTTACCCAGGATCTTGCAGCAGAAAACAATAAAGTGTCACTTCTCACTGCCAAGCAGCTCCTTAAAAATTACTCAATACCTTCAAACTAGGTTGGGCTCGCAGTTTTTATCCCGCGAACGCGCGTGCGGGACTAATGTCGTGCGTAGTACGAGGATTTGCAGACGAGACTAAGGTTCAAGCGTCACCAACTGAGGTCGATACCTCAACATACGTGCTATTCATGAGGAAACCGATACTCGACATGTGCTCCACACTGTGCATAACCCACCCAGAAGACTGGTTATTAGTGTTGTTGTTGCTTATGATTCATCATCATGACAAAATTAAGGGACTGCTTTAGAACGTTAGACTATTCTGGCGTTTTACTCAGGCACTGGCGATTCGAACGGCTTTTATTTATTGCATTGCAGGTAACAAAATAATTAAATTGATCATTTGCGTTTCTAAAACATTTACTCCTTTGATTAAAAGTATTCCGTTTTCCGTTATCGAAAACACTGTGAACTACTCAATGAGATATACATACACCCCATGAGCGAAAGGCTGAGAAGTTCCTGTCCCTGCTGTACAAGTCGAGTATGTGACGATGCAGGCTATGCTTTGTTTGGCACCACTCCAGCGCCTGAGCGTTTGCCCCCCACATCAGACGCAAATATGGTAGATTTTGAACGACCTGCCTTGTACAGGTCTTGAAGGTCGGACCTTAGTTCATTTTGAACTTTGCGTTGTAGCTTGTAAACCTGCACCCCTAGCACAACTGTCGCAAACGGCCATTTCTGGCGCGAGATAATTGCCTGTCTCTTTCTGTGCAGTAATGTAAGGGGGTGACGGGTAGCGCTATGTCGCGCGACAAGAGTCGCAAAGCATAGTTGTGCTAGACGGGCTGCTGTTGGTGAGCCTTTCGGAAACAAACTTCGTTACTGAGAGTGAGCCAAGCTGCTTAGCAGTGTGAATTGACACTTTATTTTTTTCTGTTGCAAGATCCCGGGTAACTGCATTTCTAAGGCACATTTCTGGAGAATCTGGCGTAGAACTGAGCATTTTGAATGACTTCATGGTCAGAAGTAAAGCATTTTTATTTTCTACGTCGCTTTTAGCCCTACTTGGATACAATTCTGCGTGTAAATCTGACGGCTGCTTATGACTGAAAGCCTCGTAAGTCTTGACATATAATAAGCAGCATGCCAACTGGATGTCAGCTTCAAGAGCTGCAGAGCGGCTGGATCCTGTGCGAAACCAATTATCCCAAAATAAGTGTATTTCACTACCTCGACCAAGTTCATCAATTTTTTTTTAAATAATGAAGTTCGGGAAGATATTGCTCACAAACCATAAGGCCTACTAAAAAAAATATACACCATGTTATAGGAAATTTTATAGCGATCATTCTTGTCTTTGACATTTTTTTTCTAGCTGTAATACTTTTTGTATAAAACCGTAAAAACCGTGATATTTTGAGGTAAAAAGGGGGGAAATGGGGGGAGGGGGCAAAATTCGGCTTGGCAACATCCAGAATCGAATTTAGCAGGCTTTTTTACATCAGAAAAGTCATGTTGCCAAAATGGCTCACAGTCACAAAATGCCGTTAGGACGGTATAGGAAACCGATATTTAGATTTTTCTACCAGTCTAAACCGACTTCAAAATAAACTGAAAACACAAAAAATACACTTGAATCCCCTTTTGAAGTCTGTGACAAATCACTCAATTACTATGAAAACAGATGCTACGCATGAAGCCTTTATTACTATTTGGTTACATAGGTTCAAAGACTATATACCCCCTAGACATATGTTCTCATACAAAAAAACGTAACTCTGAAAAAGCTCAAAATTCGGTATAAAAACTAGATGGCGCTGCTTCGTAGCCTGGAAGTGACAAAAATGTTATTTTTCACCAACATTTTTAAGTGATTTTTGATTTTTGGAAATCAAACGCATTACTGCTTTATTTTAATACGATAATATAACTTAAATACACAATTTTTAAGGATTATATTTTTTACTCTTCAAAAACGTGGTTTGATCGTATTAAAATAGATGGCACTACCTCTGGATAGCTCAAGGTTGCTTGCGGGCTCGCCAATTTTTGCTACACAAAATAGCTAGATGGCGTTGGTGCACTGATGTAATGGACAAAATAAGTTACGCCCGAATTGTCATGCGACATTTCCCACTAACAAACAGTCAGTAACGTAATATTTGTTAGATAAGTTTTGTACAGTCAAGGAATTTCATTTCCTACCCATTTCGTTACAATGTCGTTAGACATTCGCAATGCATTAAGGTCGAAAATTATATTTCAATAATAGTATTGAAATGTCAATATTATTATTTGTCACTTCATTTTACAAAAAACCTCCTCGCGAAAGGTTATCATTTGCTTTTAATTTCTAATTAGGAACATATGTCAGTGTCAATCGAGAAAATCGTAAAATAATTTTCAGCAACGTTATTAATATGAAAAATAAAATGCTTGCCGCTAACCGTGAACTATTAAAAGATAATGATAATGACTGAAAACAATGAAGAGCTCAAAGAGTGGAGTTACACCAGGAAGGAATACGGATTTATGAGATCACGCGTCGGCTCAATGCTAGCAGGGACACAGTTTGACGTTGGGTACGGCGATATAATGTTGAAGGAAACCTTATTGATCTACTGCAAAGCAAAGTAACCATTGCATCGTCCGTTTGCCATGGCCCAAGACCAACGCCGACGACAAAACGGCTTTACGCCAAAGGGACGATTTGCGGAAATGTTTGACATTTACCCTAGAACAATTAGAAATTGCCTACATGCAGGCGGCCTGCGAAAATATATTCGTTCGTTTTGTTTTTGTTAAAAGTAATATAAAAAAAACGTTTATAAAATTGTGGTTTTATTGAATTATCACTGTCGTTAGTTCTGTTAGTTTTTGTATAGATAAATTTCGGGTGCCTGTCGTATCGCATAACGTTTTTTGTCCTAAAAATGTTTGGCCGAGAAAGTTTGGCATACTGTTGAATGGCATACTACTCGTTTGTCCTAATAATTTTTGCGCATACTCTCTTAAAGTCCTAAATCAAGTTTGTCCTAATATTGATAACTAAAATCTAATTACCTAAAGCATAATATTCCTAACATGAATTGCCCTAAGAATTATTTTGCCTATTATCAAATTGGCTAAAATTACAGCACCTAAACTAAACTATGGTAGGCGTGAAGTCAGAATCGTTACGTATTCTACCTTCAGGCAGGTAAGGTAAGGTACATAACTCGAAAGTTTCATCATAATACGTCCAGTAGTTTTTTGAGATTAAGTGAAACGTACATACATACATCCATCCAAACTTTCACGTTTATAATATTATTAGGATTAGGATGTAAGTAATTTTTATGTTTAAATAAAACATACACAAATAGTGAAATGAGACGAAAAGTGAAATGAGACGAAACGGAACGTAGTAAACAAACATCGCACCTAACGTCATCTATTCACTTTTTACTGTCACTTGGAAGTTGGAATGTCGTTGAACGCTTGACGACTGTGTTACTTCACGCTTGCGCGTACCGTACAGTACAAATTGAAAAATGTCGACTTTTGAATGAATTGATACCCTTAGCGGCATCTAGCGATGTAGAACGATAGTAACAAACGGAGTACGGTGCGTAGTATGAAGAATATCGGTCTAGGGGGTATATAGTCTTTGGTCAGTAGGGAGAAAACGAAAACTATAAGAAATAGGGAAATTTATTCTTAGGAACCATGGCTTCGATTTTAGATTTATTAAAAACTGCATTCAATTTTTTTTCGTATATCTCATGCATAACCGGGAATCGAACCCGGCCGAAATTAAGTAGAGAAAAACATATATATGCATGCATGCAGTTTTTAATAAATCTAAAATCGAAGCCATGGTTCCTAAGAACAGATTTCCCTATCTCTTAGTTTTCGTGTTCTTCCTACTGACCCATTTGGATTGATTACCCGGTATACGAGTATTTTTGGTCGGTATAGTACATTACGTAACAAGGGTGGTAAACGAGGAATTACAAACGAGTGTCTATTAGAATCCCGAAGCCGAAGGTGAGGGCTTTAATGACACGAGTTAGGAATTCCTTTACCACCAGAGTCACGTACGACGTTTTTCATCACACTTTGGAGGAAACAAAACAAAAGTAGTAGTAGTCAATACCAAAATTACTTAACGCCCTAGGGCGTAATTTAAGACTTACCGCCCGCTTTTCTAGCATGTAAGCCCTTGTTTACGAGCAAAGTGTGATGAAAAAGAAGTTTACGTGAGATTTGACACCGACTTCAAAAGCTGATTCAAAGGTAATCTGTACTGGTTATTTTTGGCTTTTCAAGTTATTTTGAAGTCGGTACTTTTTTTAGTTATGTTTGTTGCCTTTTAGTTTAGTGAATTAATAAAGTGGGTACATACTATAGAGGATCTATGATCATCCCCGG
Organism: Apotomis capreana; assembly: GCA_947623375.1. NCBI lineage: Eukaryota > Metazoa > Arthropoda > Insecta > Lepidoptera > Tortricidae > Apotomis > Apotomis capreana. The sequence continues at coordinate 22,727,261 of OX392499.1, forward strand.
ATCGGGCAGGTCTTGTTCACATACATCTCATTTGAATTATCCTCTACCTCCTAACCGTCCATCATCAGCTCAGCATCAAGGGACAATGATTGAAATATATCAAAACCATTATTAGTGCCTGTATCATTTGAAGGTTTCCCTCGATTTTCCTAGGATCCCATCATCAGATCCTGACTTGGCGAAATACTAAAAAGAATACAACTACCTAACAGTCTTCACCTTCCTATATTTAAAGAATTATCCCCTAACTCCTAACCATTAAGGAGTTGTACCTTCCAGCATCTGTTCAGCATAAGAGATGATGAATACCAAACGCAAATACCTGAATCCATCCATACTAATATCACAAAATACTTAATAGTATTACATACAGAATGGACACGCACACTCCCGCACCGAATTAAGCTACCTCACCCTGCAAGGGCACGGAGTTGGCCGGGAGTTGGCTACGTAGAAAATTTGTACCTACTGTGTATATGGTTTATAGGTGGGCATTGACTCGTGAAATAGTGATGGTGATGGTAATGATGATGATGTTGGTGAATATGGTGGTGACTGGTGGTGGTAGTGTTGACGATGATGATGATGATGAATATGGTGGTGACCGGTGGTGACGAAGGTGGTGTTGGTGATGATGATGATGAATATGGTGGTGACTGGTGGTGACTGGTGGTGGTGATGGTGGTGATTTAGCGATAAGTATAATCATTAATTACATAATCAACTTTACTATTTATCTATTTCGGTTCAAAAGAGCAGGCAGACGAATAGTATAATGTAGTCGTATGAAGAGGCTATCCTTGATATGATCCTTAGGTACCTACTGTTAAAGTGAAATATAAGAATAATAATATAATATAAAATAGGTCAGATATTTTTTCAATAAAAAAAGAAGAACTCTCCTGCTTCAAAAAATATTAGACATATTTTTTTAGGAAGCAGGAGAGTTCTCAAATCTCAAAGTTCTCAAGAGTTCGCGAATCTAAAAAAAAAACAACAATTGCAACGCCGACAGTGGGAACTTCTTCATTGGCGTCTTTTCATTGCTATTTATCACACATGGTGGAGGGCCCAGCTTTTCGTATTTTACTTCTCCACTTCGCCCCGTCCTCGATATCATCTTCGGATAGAAGAGATAATGGGATAAAAACTCGCAGGTACCTAAAGAAAATAAAAGATAATTATGATTTTTATAATAGTATACAGAAATCGGATAAGGGTGGCGCAAGACAAATCACTATGGAGAACTTTGGGGTAGGCATTTGTCCAGCAGTAGACGTCTATCGGCTGATTATGATGATGATGATGATACCTTACCTAAAGAAAGTGTTAGGCTTATGATTGCCATTAACTTACTACAAGCTGCGCCCCCTTTACTTTGCGCCCGCTTACCCGCTCACCCCAGGGAAGCACTACTTTGGCAATCGCCGTAAGACTATTGAATTATAAAACCACTAGCACCTTGAAAATTCGCGCATAATAAATAATAGGTTATAACTTTACTGATTCTTCGTAGTTGGGTATAACAGACAGACGAACAAACAGATTCACGTATGCACAGATGGAAGGATGGACAGGCAGACTGGCATACAGAGGGACGGACGGACGAACAGACTGGCGAATAGACGATAGACGAACCGACAGGATGGACGGACAGATGGGCGGACAGACACACAGACCGATAGACGGACGGAAGTACAGACAGACATCACATAAAGTCGATAGTCGTACCCTTCCCAACTAGCACACAAGCGCTATAAGAAGCCGTATAGTAGCCGGATAAAGGATTTTGATAACTCCTTAGGCTCCTAAATAAGTGCTATAGTGGTTCTATATCCAGATATAGATCTCTTGTAGCGCCAATTAAGCCCCAAATTATACAGCTTATAGTTCTACAATAGCTCTACAGTGGTCGGATATGTATGTTATAATGGCTCTACAGAAGTGGTTTAAAAGGGATGATCAGCGCTATGAGATTTTGAAAAAGTGCTTGTAGCGCCGTAACGCCACCTTTACCTAAATTTGTACCGCTAATACCGCTATATTAAATCTCTGGGTTCTAAGTTAGTAATTTAATAGGTCTACTGTGGGCAACACAAAATATATTTTCATAAAATCAAAGAAAGTGAAGTGCAGTGACAATTGAAGTGAAAGGAACGATACGAATGGGATCTGTGGATGATAGGTACTCGTATAATAACAAAGTTTAGCATTGTTTTACTTCGACGTGCCGTTAAATATCCGTGCGAGTGCCAGTTTACTGTCAATGTATACGTATATTCTAGTCAAAATTTTCATGCGCCCTCGTATTATTCAGTTTTTAATGCATAAAATATATTTCTGCGTTGTTTACAAAATTGTGTTTTAGCAAAAAGAAGACTTTTAAGGTTACAAACAGTTTTGTACGGTTTGATGTGTGAAAAGTACTGACTTTAATTACATTAATAGTTACAAATTACGCATATATACAATGTCCAAAACTTCATCATAACCTTAAAAAACACATTTACTAAACAAATTAATGGCGTCTCAATCATGCAGCTTTCAGTGTTGGCTATATCTATTATGCAGGTTTGAGTCGTACAACGGCTGTAGTGCTTGCTGTTGTAGACTTATAGGTTTAACAGTAGTGTTACAGTTGTGCTATTCAACTACTTAGGTGGCACAGCAGGTTTTTGCGATTAATATTAAGAACCTAAAGTTGTATAATGGTGTTCAAGGTATCCTTTTATAAAACTATTTTAGGGGTCCATCGTTGAATATTAAAAAGTTTGAAAGTCAATTCAAGTATGAATTCAATGTTAAAATTACCTGTTGACCGAGTGAGTCACCGCTCCAAATTGTCTCACTCACTAAATTTTAAGACAAAACTGAGACTAGTAAGACTGAACTGAGAGATCAGTTATTGGCTGCATAATGACTCTACTATACGTCTGTAAACGACATAAAAGTGCCAGTAAGGTTCATTCCTCCGCCTTGGGCTGCATAAAGCAACATATACCTAACGTTTTACAGCTTTACGTCACAATTCCGTGCTATAAATCTCTAATATAGCGCTTCGAGCTCTAATATGAAGCTATGTTTCTCCTTTGTAGATAGAAGTTACAAGAGCGCTAATGGATTTTATTAAAACACTTAAGGTGCCATAAGACTATTCTGTAACTCCCACGCCTGTATAAAATACTTCGTATGGTTCTTTATACAACTAAAAGCCGTACAGTAGCCATATAATTCTCACAAATAGCGCTTAAGGCGCTATTCTAGCGCTACTTAACTCTGTTATAAATAAGTGTTACAACAGCCGAACACAACTCCGTTAAAGAACCTCTGGCTTTGTAAAATGTCTCTGTACGCTCTTAAGCGCCATTAAAGCGACTTATAACTCTTTTTAAACTCTTTTGCCTACTAAAGCACTCCTTTACGTCTTATGGTGGCACAATGGTTTACATGAACTCCATAATACTTCTCATGGCTGTCTTGCTGCGGTACTGAATGCTCTTATACCACCATAAGCTATTCCATTGCTATTAATCGGCTACAGTACCACCTACTGTTAAAGGGTTTTCCAAAATGCTACTGTACGTCTTAAGGAATATTGTACAGCACTTGAACGACTCCTATACAACTACCAGGCTGCACAATGGCTGTATAATTCGCTTGTGTGCTAGTTGGGTTGTCCTTACGCCCCCGCTGTTACTGTCTCCCACCGGCGGCAGACTATTCTCCTCAAATATTTTGCGATATGATTATGGCAATGATATTTGTTAGACCGGCAGACACACAGATACACAAGTAAACCTTATAATATCCCTCTTTTTTCGTCGGGGATTAAAATGTAGGGTAGACTATCAAATGCGAGTCTGACGCGCGCATCTTGAGATTCGTGAGTTCCGTAGGTAGGTACAAACACTGAAATCACTGCATATTACTGTAACGGAAAGATAAAAATTACTAAGCGACAAACTGAACGTTGCTGTGGCAATATTGATGTATCCACACATCAACATAAGTCAGGGTTAGTTAACCAACTGCAAATAAGTTTGTAATCACTACAAATTTACGGTTTTCGGTCGTCTTTATTTACAGTCTGACTAAAAAGAGATAATCAAATATAAGATAAGATATACTTTTACACAATGAACTCATTATTCGATTCCTAATTCGTTAAGTTAGTGTACCTTGTCATATTGTCCAGTATGTAAGCATATTGTATAAAATGTACACGTCGTATTAGCGGTCAAATACGTGCGACTTTTCTCCTTTATTTAGGACCATTTTCTGAAACCAAATTTGCATAAATAAAACCGATTCTAGGTGTTTTTTCAATACGGAATCGTAAAAATTCTAAACATTAGCCTGGCTGATAAATATATTCATGTGTTAAATTTATTGTTAAAAGTATTACAACATTAGGTATTATCATAATACTACAAATAACTCCTTGTGGTCACAGTACGCCCACTCGACAAGCCTTTTCTTAGAACTTAATAAATACAGAAATATTACGTACATACCATACATGCATTCATACTTACATACGTAGTCGGGTAAAAACTATCTTACAACCATTTGTGGATGCCCAGCTATTATGTGACCTAAAAATGGTCTGAATCAGCCGAAACAGTCGTTTAGGCGTAAAGTAAGGCAACATACTTACATACATACATAAGCACAGTTAAGGAAATTAAAACTTTTTGGCTTTTATTGCAATGATAGTAAGTGTTAAAAAAAAAACAGTCGAACATAGAACCTCCTCGTTTTTTGGAAGTCGCTTAAAAAGGTAAGCGTTTCAGTTTCCTTGTGTTTTTTGAAGTCGGTTAAAAATAGTCGAAATCAGCCCAGCGTGTATACATACATAGGGAACGTACCTACTTACAGAATTAGTTGGGTTAAAAGTGGACGTACTAATTATCACGTTTTCCCAAAAAATAACCGGCTTCAAGGAGAAGAAATTGTACCACTAAGAACAACTGAACCAGTTAGTATTTAAACACTGACATGTCACAGATATGCCTATAATATTTGAGTGCCCTCGATTCCTCATGGATGGATGTAGTCATCTGAGATCTTTACACTAAATTTTATGGAACAAACTTGAAAATAACTTTCCGCCAACAAAAACTACCTACTCGCTTTACAAATTACGAAGTTCTGAGGTAACGGACATAAAAATAAATAAACCGTTTTGAGATTGGGATTTGGGTTGTTGTCAATCAGGTTTATTTATTTTTATGTAGGTAAGTTCTATTTTTATGTAATCTCATGGTTTTATGATTTGTATATTTACGCGTTTTAATTTGCATGTTTTATTTATTTTAGTGTTGTTGTCAATATTGTTTTTATGTGGACTAAAGTGTTTACATACATACGTAAAACCTCCTTTTTGAAGTCTGTTGATTATTGATAAACACCAAAATAGTCTTCGATGCGCTTCGATTCCTAATGGATCTAGTTATCAGAACTTCACCACAATTGTATGGGACTGGCTTGAAGATGCCTACTATCAAACAAAAAATAATTTACGAAATCGAGAGTTTTAGGGTAAATAGCATTAAAACACCGGCCAACCGCACCAGCGC